>JXSR01S013470.1:96106-120866 GCA_000969725.1 Ophiothrix spiculata
ACGAAAAAATGTAACAACACCACCTTTTTAGCATACCCACCCAATGACATGCCACCATATAGAAAAGCTGCCATCATAAATTTGTATTTGATACTATATAATGTCCAGTCTTGGGTCAGTGGCGCTGGAAGTCAAGTGATGCTCATTAGGGAGTCATTTTAATCCTTATAACATGGTCTTTCCAAATGTTTAAAAAGTGAAAATGAAATAAGACTACATTTACGGCTGGTGTTGGATGAACGGTCACATTTTTGTCAAAAATATGCTACGTTTTGTACCTTTCCTGCCTATTTCACTTCACTGCTGAAGGAAGGCCACTTCACCAATATCCATATCTCTGCCTAGCGCTTGCCTCATCCATATAACACTCCCAAATTAACTGATGTCATTTATCAATCTACTCTGACTTCATCTCTTTCTAGTGTAGTATATGTAACTATATGGGTGCATATATTAAACACCTCACAAAAGATAAGTGGACAGTCAGTCTGACCCAATCAATTCAAGTAAGAGCCCCCAAAGTCCAACAATATTGATATATATGAAAAATATGGAATTTCAGCTAAATATTGACCCGAAATTTGGCATTAAAACTGCTACCATTGTTTTACACCAACTGTTTGAGATTTTGATCTCAGTTTTCATTTCACAAATAGGGTAATACAGACAATACACAATAAATGGTCCAGCTCTACTCCAACTAAATGTAAAGAAACATTTGATCATACAGCATAATGAAATGACTGGGGATTTCATTTTAATTTTGTTCTGTATGACCAAAAAATATCAATTTGAAATGTGAGGAAAATCAATAGGCAGCGAAGTGTATACTTTCCTTTTTATTGATTTATTGAGATGATCCCATATGAGATTCTATATTTTTCTTTTAGGGTTCTTTCTTGGATTTATGGGGGTCAGACTACCTGTCCACTTATCGTTTGTGAGGTGTTTACTTTGTGTGCCCACCTATTATCGTGACGCGTCTCACAAGGCATCCCTACCGAGTGATACATGTTTTACCCCAGGCCTGTTTTTCTTACGAATACGCAAGATATCCATGGTTAGGAGATTTATCAAACTCGGCCTGCGGCCTCATGTGATACAGCACTCAGCCTTAAATAACCCTTATTTAAAGAAAGAGGGGTTAACTAGGCGCATTTATGTTTCAATATTACATTTATAACTACATTTCAAATGATTTTTATTATTATTTCTCTTTAAATAAAGCCCCATCATTATTTACATGCTATCGACAAACAGACTTAATTAATAAGAATGTTTATTATTTAGGCATAGCTTTTATAAATCTCAAAAACAATGGAACATAATGTTTGACCCAAATATCATATTTTTTATCTGATTGCTGTTCTCAAGTAATAAATAAGTTAACTTATACAACAAAACGATAGAGCACGCAATAAATTATGTTATTAACACCCGTAACTGGATTTCTTTAACACTTAATCCAATTTCGTGATGGATAAAAGAATGAATAAACCAGTAAACCAACCAAAATATGACCTTCAAAAAATTGTGTTTGTGAATTAAATGGCTATTGTCAAATCTTATCGTTATAAAAAATATAGGTCATGAGTTCTTGGGGATACAGATTCTTTATAAATCAAAACTATAATCATCGACCTACTTTTATCCAATTCTGCTTTTATTTAAAGCATATTTCCGTACATAATAATTATTTAACTTTTAGTCGTGGTCAAGGCTATATAGTTTAGGTTTGGGTATACAAATACTGTCACAAATGTGTAGAATTTGGAAGAGCAAGCCTTTAATAAATATCATCCGTGTCACATGCCGCAATTAACCATTGATTGCATCCCCCATTTTTATGTGGTACCAATGGATTGGCATTGATACCAAAATCATGGTCATCAATTAATGTATGACGTCTTTATGATTTAATAATTATTACTGAGATCCGAAAAAGCAGTATTAATATGGAAAATAGAGGCAAAAATCAATATTTAAAACAAACAAACACAGAAATATCCCATTCTCAATCAGTTGTGTGCTATTGCAAAATAACGTAGACAATAATTATAACTAGCTTGATATAAATACCCAGTTTTAAATGAATTTCTCTGTAAAAATACTAAAAATACAATTTGAACTTCACAAAGTGTAGTGTTCATTTTGAATATCTACCCTTAAGCTTGAATCATGACAGATTATACATAACACAAACTTAACTGAACTCTATTTTACGTATACCACAATTTAAATATTCGTACGTCTGATTGTCTGCTTGTTAGTTCATATCAAGTGACTTTGACACACATCTATGGCGCGCTTAATGTCCAGTAACTCGAAAATCTTGGATTAGCGGTTGAAAAACCAAGCTTTTCGAGAAAAACTTGATTTTCAATTGATAATCCAAAATTTTCGACGCCAAATGTCCGATAATTCGAAATCTAAGATTTTCAATTTGATAATCCAAGATTTTCAATTGATAATCTAAGTTTTTCATTCACGAGTCGAAAACTTGGATTGGATTATCAATCGAAACTCTTGGATTGTCAACGCCAAATTTACAATAATTTGATAATCTAAGATTTTTCACTATGATAATCTAAGTTTTTTACTGCAAAATGTACAATAATTCGATTCGAAAATCTTGGATTATCAGTTGAAAATCCAAATTTTTTCGAAAATCTTGGATTATCAATTGAAAAACCTTGGTTTTTTAACCGATAATCCAAGATTTTCGTCGAAAATCGAATATTTTCGAGTTACTGGACATAAGGCGCGCCATACACATCTGCTTTTTGAAAGATCTATTACAAAACTTCGATGATTTTTAACAATAAAAATAAGCAATATTGATTAACGGAAATAATGGGACATAAGGCTATTCAGCTTCTTTACTTTTCATCAATTTCATTTTGAATTGTGCTGCTGACAATATCCTATTCGTTTTAATGCACATCGAAGGGACTATATAAAACATACATATCTAAAAATGAAATGATACTAAATATCAGTTTGATGATGCGTTCAGGTTTATAGTAAAAAAAACAGGTTTTAATAGGCAAAGCGAAAAAAGGAAAGAAAAAAAAAGAACAGGAAATGAAATAAAGAAGATAAAAAACATATTATCCGGAATCTAGGTATTGAAACAATGTGTTAAGACAGTATAAAATACCCGGGTGTTTAAACGCTCTGTGAAAACAACAGGAAAGAACATTTACAATATCGATACCCATATGCTGTCACTTTAATTACTGGATTGTATTCGTTGTATTATTTTGTAGAGTAAGTTTCAAATCCATGTCTTAACTTCAATTTATGCCATTATATGTTCCTGTGCGTGATATTGCGAATTTTGTAGCAACTTTGCAGAGTAAAGAATATAGATAGATGCTCTATAGAGATAAAGCTTAATCTAATATCGAGATGGATGAATTTGCAAACATATTCAGCTTCTTGAAATTTGAATCATGTCAAAAAATGCTTCTAAAAGAACATTATTAAAACAAGTCATTAGTTTGAATTTAAACAGAATCTTGATAATTTAATCATCTTTAAATTCATGTCATCTCAGAGCTTCATTCAAAGCATTTTTGAAAACGAGTTTTTATTTGACTTAAGTCAAAGGTCAAAGATTCCCTATTTTGAAATAAATATATGTTCTGTGACTTATTCTGAACAAGATTTAACTTTCGGGAAAAAACTAAATTAGCTAACTTCAAATCGTATTTCATAATTAATTCAGAACAATACAAACTTCAAATCGTATTCAATAATGATTTTAGAAGCAATACAGTAAATGATAACTCCCTCCTACCAACATTTCTTGACACCCTTGTATCTTAGCTAGTCTTATGCAACGAATGATAATTTTAAACTTAACTTGAATCATGGAAGAATATTGAGTGGTGTTCTGGCAAAATGAGCGGAAAGTCACGATTTTCAAAATTGAGTTTATAGCATATTTTAATTCTCTATAATCTCAGCTTTCGAATGATATATAATATGTCATACTTTCTTTCTACAATTTTCATTTAAAGATCGAAATACAAGGCAGTCCACTCAAAATCTGGCAGTAAAAAATTGTCGCTAATCGATTTTAAAGTTACTGTTTACTAAATTGTATAATAGCAAAACGCGATCAATTACCCGTGAATAATTACACTTCCCGGCGTAATTGACCTTCAAAACGCGACATATAGGTTAACACTAATGCATTTATTTGTTTTATGTCAAAAAACGAAATTTGATCTTTTCATTATATTTTTACTTTAGCGGCCATTAATTCAAAATCTTTAATCGCGACTTTCCCCTCATATGCCAGAGCACCACTCAATTATGCAAAGAGCTAACTAAACTCGATTATACTTATGACAAGTGTTACATATTTTCATTTCTGAACACATTTGTCAATTCATATCACGCTTCTAATAAGTCATAAATCTGCCTGGGACGGGTTTGTTTTGAAAACATTAATCAGGTTTAGAAATTAGCAGTGATGATTGAAGGAAACAATATAAGAAAAGGTTCTTCATCTTCGTTGCCTCATTTATTATTACTGTTGATAATGTCACATTAATTATGATGCCTTTCTCAACTTTACTTTACCTTTTCTATCATAAAAGAATAAAGAGCATTGAGACGCAAAGACGCCTGAATGCTTGAATTAAAGACAGTTATGTTATAATATAGAAATCTATCATTGGATGTTCATCATAGGAAACATTTTGTCGAGTTCCTCAAAAAGCTAACACGTGAACAAACCCACTTGATATCAATAAAACTAGTAAAGGAAAATAAGTCGATACTGATAATGTCAATGTTAAAACCCGCTTTCTAAACTGATAGAGCACTTTTAATTTTAAGAGTTCATCTGGCAAGCACTCTCTGATTGGGGTCTATTGCTAGTAGTGTTCGTCCTTATTAGCATCGAAATAGCACAAAATATACAGTTTGCAAATTGTATGTATGATTTAATCAAAAATGATTAAGTAACGTACATTATTAAAATAGGTCAAATAAAAAGGGCCAATAGTTGTCGATCTAGTTTTTATCTTTTTTAAGATCATCAATTAATTTTTGATTTCGTTTATGACGTTTTGTATCACTTAAGATTATATTAGGGCAAGGTTGCTATTAGTTTAGTTGAATATACAATTTATTTCAAAAC
This sequence comes from Ophiothrix spiculata, assembly GCA_000969725.1. Classification (NCBI taxonomy): domain Eukaryota; kingdom Metazoa; phylum Echinodermata; class Ophiuroidea; order Amphilepidida; family Ophiotrichidae; genus Ophiothrix; species Ophiothrix spiculata. The sequence goes on from JXSR01S013470.1 coordinate 101,262, forward strand.
TCATGAGTTTTCAAATGTAAAAATGCAAAAAGGATGCTGCTAAAATATATTGACACTGTTGTGATCTCTTTTAGTCACATTACAAGGCATGAATGACTGATATCAAGGTTTACACATACCTATACTTCTTTACGTATTCCACGGTTGTCAATACCCATTATAGATTAACCTACCTTAGTGCCTCTGACAGATATGTCGTTAAGTGTTTCAAAGTTTCTATTATTTCTTTTCATTATCATTGGCGTTAATATTTGAAAAAAAAAAAAACAATTAAAAAAGGTTGTGTGATAATTTTTACTTATTCTTCATTCACTTTTTTTCGAGTACGCTGTTAATAATGTCACATTAATTATGATGCACTTTTAAAGAACCTGACTTTATCATCCACGATAAAAAGCAGTAACACATATAGAACATAAATAAATTATGGGTGTAATAATGACAACTTAATGATGTCAAATTGATGATACGGTACAAATCTAAAAAATTTCTTTATAATAAGAAAGCATACACTACCGAATGAAATATTAGGAAAACTTGCCAGAGGATTAATATGGAAATAAAAAAATATATCTTCAGGAATTTAACTTAGTTATGATATTGTTTCAATTTCAACACCAGGTGAAAGCACTTTCTAAACTAATAAATATATATATCACGTAAGACATTCCGTCAGTTGTTCGTCTAAACAACGTACTTTTTTCCCTCAGAGATAACATTTTTCGTATCTCGAATAAAGACGCAGATCTGTAATTACTTTTAATTATCGATGACTAAGGTTTGGTTCAGACGTGTTCTTGCCTTAGAATATTCTATGCCAAGTTTGTGCAATATGTATTCGTTATTTAATACAATTTCACGAATATCTATGTAATAACGATTATTTCATGATAGAATATTCGATGTTGCGAATATAAAAGTATTCTATACGATATCATTAAAGCCCCGTTCTATTCCCAAGGTGCATTAGTGTCTAAGGTGAAATAATTTAAACGCGGATAGTTGTTACATCAAATATTCGGTGTGCCAAAAAGTCCTAAATAACACCAAAAGACTCAATATCTTATTAAGTCAAGGTACACAATATTATAACAATAGAGTTTAAACGGATTGGAAGACAGTGTGAATAACATTGTCATCTTGTTATTTTTATTTTCACCTTTGTTAAGGTACACTTTAGGTGAAACAAGCTTTTGGTAGTCATAAATTAACACTTTAGAATGAAACCACTGTTTTATAGCATAATTATGTTACATGTTTCTAAAAACACTAAGAAAGTTATACGCTTTGTCTAAATGTTAATTAAATAGTACTTAATTGTTTCTGAAAGTCCATAAACAAATCTCTAGTGTGATTACAAACATGCTGATTGATTTTTAAACAAAAGATGCAACAATACAGGTAACAAGTAATAACATTATGTGTATGAGTTATTCGTATATTCGAAGTATTTACGTTAGTAGCTCATTAAAATCCTTTTAGATAAATACTAATTCTGTTATAAATCGTTGACAAGTTATGGTATTTTGATTATTGACACTTTAATGTGATCAAAAAGCCAACTCGTGAAAGTTGATTACAAAGCTTCTTAAAAACACACTTTTTAAACTTACCCGGTCAAACAAGGTGGTTATATTTGGGTTAAGTTCATCACCAAGGGATGTTTCACAAAAAACATGTATTATGCCTCTTAAGAACTGACCATTATTAACAAATTTAAATGTGGTGTTTCTTGTTTACACCAAATACAGCACCTCCGTCGAAAAATTAGCATAAGCCAAAAACTTATGCCAACTTTTCTGATTGTTATTTCACTGTTTAAAAGAAGTAGTCTTTTGGCTAAGCTGACAATCTTTATGATGATGCATTTTCTTTATGATAATCATTAACAAATAAACCATGTCTATTGGATCTGTTACGTACATACCTGATTTGTTTTATGTTTGTAGTTGTTCACACACCCTGTATAATGTCAGTATCATTTGTATATTTGGTATCCTTGTAATGTGAGCTTTGAAAAATTTATACTTCTATGGTCTTAAAATGTACATATTTAATCATGTGTTGAGAAGTATTCAAATGTTTAATGATTTTTCTCATTTAGTGGTATGTTACACCTTTTCCGACCAAATCATGACTTATGATCATATATGTGTACCGCCGCGGCAAAAGGGTCCAGTTGTCGGCTCGTACATGTTGCTCCTAGCATATCTTATGTATGGTATTTGTATACATCAGATATGCTACAATGAGCAACATGTAGGAGTCGACAACTGGACCCTTTTGCCGCGGCAGTACACATATGTAAAATATACACTCAGTCAATTTGTGATGCAATGTCGGATAAACGGATTTCGAAATATGGTTGAATAAATGTTTTGTGCGATAATTTGTGCCGGAAGTGTACAACATTATGATCATAAGATGGGGAAAGTGGCATTATCAATTTCTTATAACATACCATGAAGTAAACAATTAAAATTTGCGACTCTCTGTTGATTTTGTCGGAGCAGGTCTCATGAAAACTTCAAGATAATTAAAATCGGAATATAACACCGTAAATTCTCATCAAGATCTAATAAAACTGAGATATACTTAATTAGCTGTAACAGAAAACAACAATATTCTAATTTGATCAGATTCTAGTTTAAAATTTAGCTTGTAACGAAACAGAAAAAAGCACCAAAATCGTAATGACGCCTTAGTTAACAAAAAAGAGTAAACACAGTGAAAGAAACATCTGTTTTTACAGCTGTATACGCTAATATATGTGTCCGTCCAGCCCATATGAACCGTAAAGCCTTCAAATTTCATTTTGCGCTACAGGTAATAACACATGCAAGGGTCGAAATGTCGTGACAATATGTATGCATTCTTTCAAACACCTGCAAAAACTCATATCGAATAATTGAACAGAAGTATCAAAAATCACGTCTTAGTATGACCATCAAAACGAATATACTATACCTGGTTTTTGAATGGTTTTTTTTTATCTCTTTTACTCAATGATCAACTTTGACGGACCATAACGTGGGCTTGTGGATATCGGATAAAGTTTATCGAGGTGCCATTCTAAACCTTTTCACATGGACTTTGCATATAAAGTAAAAAAGTGAAAATGCCCAGGGGCTGACTTTTCGGCTGGTTTGGGATAGACGGTCACATATTTGCTATATGTGAGGTAAACTATATAACATAGTAAAATGCGACGTTAAACAAGAAAAATGAAATGATAAAGCAGGTATAATTAAGGGCTTTACTTATATAAATTGTATCTATTCTAAGTGATCAACTGATATGGTGAGATTACAAGTACTTCACCTAATTATTAGCACAGATAAGTTTCAATTTTTAGGTAACATTAAATTTGAAAATACATGATACATTAGATTTGTTCTTTCAAATGTCAGATTAAGTGTGTCACATCACTTCTATTTGCCTTAACGAAATACAAATACATTCTCAGCAGAATGCATTACACGTTACTTGCCTTAAACTTTTGTACCGTTGATTTTGACATTTCACCGGTAATAAATCATCCAATATTTAGTCCACAACCCACTAAGTAACCATTTTTCATGCCTTGAAGGACAGGAATATGCCTTGAGGGTATCATTGTGCCCTTCACAACCCTCAAAGTAGACCACATAGTAGTGGGTGGGCTAAATGTTGGATGATTTATTACCAGTGAAATGTCAAAATCAGTGGTACAAAAGTGTAAGGCAAGGAACATGTAATGGTACTTATCTATACACGAGTAGAATTTTGAAAATACGAGGGGTATCAAAAAGTTTTAAACTTTACCCAGAAGGGATTGAGCTATATCAATGAAATTTTGTCAGAATAGTCACTCGTCTTTATACACAAGTAGTTTTACTTTCTTTACAGGTGGTGATTAATGCCATCTACCTACCCCCGTTAAAACATAAACTGCTTTGAGGATATTGAGACATGCGACGTATTTAAGTATTAGAAAAGTTACAGGGCCCAGTAAATCTAATTGGCACCACCAAAGTTTAGTTGTTTGATACCATAGTAACGGGTAGGGTTTTCTCTATCCATCAATACCAAAATTATGGAAATCGGTCCATGAATGGTGTCAAAATGGTGTAATAAAACATGGCCGACCTGAAAATGTTGATTTTCATTGAAATATTAAATCAGATATTTTCAATAGAGAGGATCTCTACAATAACGGTCTCTAGACAATCAGTTACAAATGGGAGAAATGTGTTACTTTGCATATTGACTATTTAAAGATGCCTTAAGTATCTCATAATGAAATTTCGTTCCTGGCGCAATTTCTTCTGGGTAAGGTTTAAAACTTTTTGTTACCCCCTCATATATACCCAGTTCTCATCATGTTACACAGATTGCTTAAAGCACCAGAGGGAATGTCTTGTTTTTCTTCTACTTCCATAGCTTGCAACATATGCTACTTGATGGAATGATACATGACGTTTTACAATATTCAGCTACACATTATCTTTATTACAAATGTTCTAGAGATTATGGTTTTAAATGTTTACATACTTGCGTGATTTTGAAAACAATAAAATTACCAAATGTGTTTTACCTATAATTCAGATGGAAATCGTGATTTTGACTTTATGTTTTGAACCTTAATACTATATTTATTTCACTGCAATTGGAAATATATTTCAATTGTGAATGAATGATGTCTCCAAGTGCAATGATAAGCTATTAAGTTACGATTTTTGTAGTTTGAAAGAGCCTTGTCGAAGATTTGATTGAAAAGCGCATACATTACCTCTCGAACCTATGTCTAGCTGTAATGTAATTTTGTCATTCGAAAGTATATAAAATACACCTGCCCACTCTTAAAGGAGCCTGGTCCGATTGCTTCAACTTTTTTTCAAACTCTTTTGAGATTTTGGTACCAAAGTATTGCTCATATTTTTCTTATAACTCGTGTGAAATTTCACTGCTGAGTTATGTTCCGTTTGGGAGATATGTATGATGAAAATGTGTATAGTTATGGTAACCATAATTAATTCTATACAGTAACGTATAGGCGGCTCTGAAATACAAAATTGCACATAAAATGGTTTGACCAATTCAGCTGAAATTTAAAATTTAGACTTCGTTAGTGGTCATCTTTCATATGACATTGAAAAATAAATTTTGAAATATCGGACCAAGCTCCTTTAACGGTATAAAGTTGCTTTTTATAAACTAATAATAAAATCATTAAACATGAAAAAGACGGATGGTAGTTAACTATGCTGTCTTTTGAAAGAATAAAGATCATCTCCAAAGAATTGAGGTTGAATGTATTATTAATAATGGTTTACATAATTTAATGATTAATATTTTGTGTTTTGAAAAATAGTTGAAAAATATTTCTTCGTACGAATATCACTTTAAAATGAAATGTGACTATATCATTAAATAATTTGAGAAGTTGAAAATTACCTAGCCAGTGTTTAAGATCATAAGTATTAGTTTGTATTTTAATACAAGCTGTAATCTGGAAACAGATTCGTGCAGATAATTACATTGATTATGTATAACGGAGGGCTAGTAAGGAGTCAATGAAGAAAAAAGTTAATTTCCCTAGCCACACCTGCAATAAAACATCCTTGCACCTTGATAAAATCAATTATTTAAAACGAATCTGGACGTAAGTCATTAACTGGTCATAATTTTTGTTTCACACAAAAATATTGGTAAAACCATGCCAACTTGTATTCAACGTATTGTAACTCTAAATATATACACTTAAACCCCACAAAGTTATATATTGCTGGAAAGCTGATTTTCCGAGGATATCGGTTTTACGTAAATAAGCTTAATTTTGAGGGATGGGTAAAAATTATACAGGGTGCAAAATAAAATAAAAGTGCATTTTGGTCAAGCAACTCGGCACGATGAAATTTTGTTGGGAAAAGGTGTATCCAGATGACACAAACAGTACTTGATGGATGTATTGATGGCCTCCCATAAAATAATACATTTGGTGACCAAATTCATTGTGGTCAAAATACTGAGGATGGTCAAAATTTATGAAACGACTCATTAAGTTTTGGGATATTTATTGGTCATAAGTTTTTTCCTGTATACACTACCTAAAATTTAATCACATAATTGGATTCCTCATCAAATTCCCTTTTTAAAACTTTTACTAACTACGTCAATTCAGTCAAAAGATATGCCGTTTTAAAGTTTTCGAGTGTAAATGCACGTTTTGTACAGTAATGAATACAGAAAATTACCCACATATAAAATATTAAGAAACAACAAAATTTGGATGATATGTCGATAAACGATATATGCTATAGCATTATACATATCTCATTGTAGTATATTCAAAAAATCATGATCACAGTATTTTTATTTTTAACAATACATGTGTTTATAAATCATAACTTTCTTACACTTTTACATGTAATTCTATGCGCGCCTCCTCCACCGTCGCCTCCTCCACCCGATCCATCGTGTTCCCTAATTGCTTTTTGAAGTATAACTTCATTAATTAAACTCATGAGAAGTTCACTTTGTACAGATAAATAGAGTATAAATATACCTTTCATATGATACCAAACTTTTCCAAATACGTAAAGACGTTTTAGCAAAAATTCATGTTTTCTACCATTTTGTAGGGTAATATGTAACAGATCCATGATATTTGAGGGACGTATTTGTGACGCAAGGCCATCTAGACTTAATCACCACAACGGCTAGTAAAGTTACCTTTCACAGCGGGCACAGTTTCCGATAAAGGGTGCAACTTTGCCGTTTTGGTGTCGCTCATGTTCGTGTAACTTGTTTAACTAATTAGCATGTCAGGAAAGTTAATGATAAATCTGAAAATGCAAAATCTTTAATTTCCCCATGTCGCCAGCTATACGTTTTCTTTTTCATGTGCCCAGTTCCTAAAATATTCGAGCATATCAAACATAGTGCACACTATATAACAGCCCGTAATAGGTATTGATAATGACATATACAGTTTAATTATATTAAGTATTTGATATGGCTTTTTTGAAAGCATGTCGCCAATATTGCAAACAGATACGTAATCATTTTTAAAATCGATAACAAAGTGTCAAAATAAATATGTTAATGGATGATTCAGCATTAGGTTTATCAAGTAAACTGGAGTGTTGCATAAAATATATGTTATATAGAATTATACATTTACAGTAACGATTTAAAAGTACATTAATATCAAAAAATCCTATGTAACGGTGACGTCGAAGCAGATACGTAATGCACATTCTGCTGCCTTCTCGCAAAACGCGGTACACTATGAGCGAAAATACTACACCACAGTGTAGTATGTGTAGAGCTCCTAATTTAGTGTAAAAATCAAATTTGTAATAAAACAAATTTTCTCAAAAATGAATATAAAAGAAAAGATTTAAACAGATACGTAGCGACAGATACGTAATTTAACGAATAGGGAGTACAATGGTTAACAAAAATCTAGTATTTTTAAACATCTCCCATGCACTGTTTCTTCTTCAGAAACCATAAGCGTTTATGATTTTGTATGTTTTTCATGAGTTATTAGTAGTCAAAATTTTTAAATTTCTCTAACCAAAGTTGCACGCTTTATCGGAGAATGAGCCAGCGAGCTTCGCGTTCTGCATGAGCCAGCGAGCTTCGCGTTTTACATGAGCGTCCCTTATAGTTACTTGACCAATTGATCACTCATAACGTGTTCCTATCATAGCATATATTGTTTATCAATGTAAAATTATATTTATATGGTGTCTCAATAAAACGCTATGAATTTTGATTTGGGGTGAGTTTTATTCTGTCTAAACAGAAACAACTAATACAATAGACTGTACCATTGGCTTCAACAAGACTTGTTCTAATCATATACATTTTTGTTTTAATAAGCATGGCACATTTCGTATACGTGTTCTGATTTTTCATATTCAAAAGGCAATGTAACAGAGGACATGTTGAAGACGATTTAGGGTACCTACCATTGGGTCTTATTGATATGGCATTTGTGTAAACATGAAGGATTTAACAAAGCATTTTTTATATATATATGATCACAATACTTCATTTGAGTCTTGGATGTCTCATTGAATTAAGCCAACAAGTCATTTAAAAAGTTATAACATTGTGATGAGCTCATTTGAACCGTAATATAATATCAGTTCCTTAACGTCGCGTCGCATTAATGTTACTTTTATGATTTAGTGTGAAAGTTGTCTTTTATACTTACTAACCAATAAAAAATATCAGGATAATAAGGATTTTAACAGTTTCTACTAAACGACGTTACAGTGTCATAAAAATGTAATGAGTACCTGGGGTGAAAGTACTTCACTTGTTAGAAGCAAATGTGATTTTCTTTTGGTATCCTGAACATAAGTGATTAATTTTGACATGTTTTTGATATCAGCTAATTCTAATGTAGTTGGTTTCATGAACTATAATTCTTACTTTATTATTACATTTTGCACAAAATAGTTTATTAATTTGAATTAGGTTAGAACTCAACTGTTATATAGGTTTTGTGCATTTCAAGATAAAATTATTAATATTTGATATATTTTAAGTAAAAATATTAAGAAAACATATACAAATTAAGAATAAATTATCACGGAGTAGGGTATGTTACATTTAAACTCTTCATTTCTTACCTTTATCGGAAAAGCCAGTACGGAGCATTGAATAAGAAAAAGGAGAGAGAGAGAGAAAACAAAAGAAAAAGGGGTTAGTATTAAGTTCAATAGCAATAAAAAAGATCAGGTGTCGCAGCAAACTTAAGTTATTGAGTCCTTTGAAGTACTGACGTGCCAATTTAGAACATGCTAATAACTGACTTTTACTTTCTCGGTGGAGCTCACAATTCGGATACGTATCTGAATTTGGCTACTCCGTATCAAAATTCTGGTACCCGTATCCGCATTTGGATTAAAAACAGCTGAAACGGGATATCAGCTGAAATTAATATTCAGCTTCGCCGCGCACAATACCGGTACGTATAAATGTCAATAACATTATCATCATTTGTCATCTAAATTCTAAGAAAGTTTTGGCCAAATAATTTTGCCTTCTGTGATAAGGAGCTATCAGGACATGTTTCGAAACTGTCCCGCCGGAATTGCACAGATAGAAATGACATTTCCACAGATACATTTATCATAAATGCAAGGAAGATGTTCTACATGTACTTGCCAGCTTGCGCTATCGATTTGTTTCCTGTGCCACGACAGGCGTATCCGAATTCGGATACTCCTCCACACTGATACGGGTAATTTTGGATACAACATGTACGTGGGTGTCCAAATCCCGATACGTATCCGAATTGTGGTTCCGCCAAACTGATATGTATTAACTTACCACAAAAAGGGGGACTTTAAGACAGAACTCTTTTGAAGAAACTGGTAAAAATAGGCAGCAAAAAATACAGGAAATATTTAAAAAAAATCAAGCAGATTCTCTGTTGTAAAATTTGATTGCCTTTTTCAGTTTCAACAAATTATTGCCATATTAGTGTCATTTAAGTAATTTCATGTGTTTTAACATATGATTGACAAACGTAAGCCGCTACAATGTCCCACCTGTTTTATGAACCACAACAATATCAAAGTTAAAAGCATAATATGGCTCCATCGGAATTAGTGTAGTAGCTCTTGCAGCAGATCACAGGCAATATCATGATAGAAGTAGAGAAAAATATTTCATTTTTCATCCATTTAACTTTTCAAACAACATATAAAATAATTTAAAATGCAAAACTTTAATGCTGCTTTATTTACACACTACACAGTTTTTCCTCTTTTTAATGATAATGTTGCATTAGTTATATCGCACTTCTCAATAAAACTCGATTTTATCATCCACGGTTTAAGCCATTAACATACACACACCTAAATAAAATATTGGTGTATTAAATTCAGGTGAAGATATGGTACAAATCCTAATAAAAAAACCTGTTTCTTAAGATAATATTTCTTTTTACCCAAGTCATTTTACCAGCGGTGAAAGCACTTTTTTAATTGGTGAACACATCAAACAAGTACATTTGAGCACTTGCTCCTTTTTTTGTTTTGCCTCTGAGGTAACAGTTTTACGCAATCAAGGTTAAAGGAGCCCTGTCCGATTGGATCAGCATTTTTTCAAAGATTTTTTTCAAAGATTTTGGTACCAAAAAAATTCCTCATATATTTTTCTCATTACCCATGCGGACATTTACGGCTGAAACGTTTCGGAGATATAAATGAAAAATAACTGACACAGTAAAGTATAGGTAACTGGAAAAATACAAAATTGTCCATACAGTTAAAATGGTTATTTTGATTTAACTGATATTTGAAATTGAAAAATGTTCTGAAACAAGTGGTGATCTTTCTTACGACAGTGAAAACTAAAATTTGAAAAATCGGACCATGTACCTTTAAAAGGCACACATGTTAGCAGAGAAATTGCGAAAATAATCTTACAAATTGCCGTTTATGGTAACATGAACTATAAAATGCTTAGTGTTTAACGCTACAGTATTCATTACCTCTAAATTTGCAAGCTAGCCTAAGAGACTATACTTTATGATCGTCAACCTCACTTAAATGAGTATGTGTGGAAGTTTTTAAATAATAGTCCCTAATGCAATAGTCTAGCCAATATGCTGCCATGGCTTGGTGAAGCCAGTTGTTGGTTATTGGTGTCATATTGCTACTGTATGGCCATAGACAGTACTGCCAGCGATGTGCCAGTGTAGAGTGTACTAACATAGATTGTGGCTGCTCTCACCTCTGTTGTTGTCAGCAATGCACTCTACCCAAAGTTGTTAGGACAAGGGCAAACATACCATGCGAGAGCCCCGTCCTTCGGAGGGGACGTTGAGCCGTCGGTCCCATATATGGGAGAGTCACACCCATATATGCTTGTCACAGCTAGGTTCGTGAAGAGTAGGGTATTATAACCATAGCTGTCCCTTATTTGTCCTGGTGCTGTCTAGATACTCACATTCTAACTACGGACATAAAGTGCGCCTTCTAGCAGCCATTATGGAGGATGTGATCTGATTGTGATATCTGCATAGACAGCCGTGCTGTGATCTTGATGAAATAGCACGTTAAATAAGCTACATTAAATGTGTGCATATGTACTTGAAATCTATAAATGTGTACCACACCGTGATTGTTGAGCGCGAATAACTGATTTTTTGTTCTGACTATTAACCCCCGTCTACCCAGGGGGAGGGTGTTGTTGAAACCCCCTCCCCATAAGGGTTTTTTCCTCGCAGCATAAAAACGCAAAATCAACTGACACAGGCATTAGAGTAATCTCTTTTACATCCTTTCCGGTCATTTTGATGAAAACAATTAGGGGGTACCACCTAAGGTGGTGTGAGGGTAGCCCGTCAAATTTGGGGTGTGGGTTGGTGAAGCCCTGGAAACATTTTTAAGTCGCCATTTTGAAAAATATGTGCATGCTATGAAGCTGAAACTTGCAGGGCATGTTAAAAAATATGTGATCTTGGTATAATTGGATAGGAGAGGACTATACTTATCCATTGATAGCAAAACCAAGTTCACATGGGGTTCTGTTTCAACAATTTAGGGGGGGTTGCAACAATTCCCCGTGTTACACACAAAAAAAAAAGCTGGGTAGACGAGGGTTAACTATTGCCAGAAATAAGAATACAATATAGCGCACAAAACCATTTTAACGTATGTCCCACGTTATCTTAGCGTCAAAATCGGGATGTCTGAGACTATTTCTGAGTCAAACATTTATATCAACCGCGTTATCTTAGAGTGAAATCGTAACACATTACTTACATGTTAATCATTAAAGAAAGCAAAATGAAGCTCTTAATTTCTTGATGATTGAAGCAGTTGTTTTAATTTTCGTTAGTTAATGTCTTTACTATATTTAAATATGTTGCTCTTAACGAAATCTGGTTAAGTGCGTTGAGAGGGGATGGAAACCTAATTCAGTCTCATTAGGATATGAATGAAAAATAAGGTTTACGTTAACGTCGACGTTCACGAGTGTGTTTCCCAACCTCTCTAGTATTTTAAAATCACCAATGGCTAAATATTACCGACAAACGTAATATCCAAATAGTTATTTTTTATTCTTAAATAGAACTAAAATGGTTGGTAGCTTTCGTAAATATCTAAAATGGCATTATATTATTATCATTTTATCCTAAGTGAATGTACACTTTAGGTGAAAGAAGTCTTTGTTAGTCTTTAATTAACACTTTAGAGCGAAAACACTTATTCACAGCGTAATGTTTCATAATTTAAATTGTTTCAAAGATAACTTAGAAAATTAATACGGTTAATTCGCATGTTAATTTGGATAACACTTCTTACTGAAGTTAGTAAAGAATCATCAAGTAGGCTTACATTTTAGACAGGTTGGTATGTTATAATTAAATGACTCTCAGAGTGGATCGCGTGCATCAGAACGTACCATCTAATTATAAGAAAGTTATTAATAATTTTTATATTCTCTTGTGATAAATATGTTTTATAAACCTCCATATAGTTAGTAATTTATCATGTCATGTATTGGCTCTTGTCTGTTTGAATTAGATTACAAAGCAAATTGCTTGCTTTCCTTAAAGCGGGTTGAAAATGATGGATGATAATGTCTTAATTTATCTTAATTGGACAGTCATAAGCATATGGCGGCTAAGGTTTTTTATCATTCTAATTTAAGCACATTTAGTCTTCCAGTTTAATTTAATTGCTTCACGTTTTCCAAAACAAGTGAGCAAAAACTAAGCTGTTTTTCTTCTAAACCTTTTACATGCTTTTACCTCAAGCAAAAGGCTTAAACCATGTCGTTTTACTAAATAATTTAAAATGGTTTTGTTGTTTTTAAGCTTCATGCCATCTAGCATTACTCAATTTAAATTCCAAAAAAAATATTATAGCGGCATTGGACAAGTTCAGCATCATCCCCAATTTTGCAATTTGAGATTTTTGCATCATTTGAAATATTAACGGTAAAAATGGCGGCATGCAAAGTTTCAATGTCAAATTCAAGCCCTAAATATCAAAATATTTAGATTTGTGTCATTTTTAATTATCGTTTTTGGACAACGATAAAATACTTCCTCCTTTTAACCAAACTTCAAAATCGTATCAGGAGATCTATTGCGAACTCAAAATTCATTTTGATGTATATGCAATCTATATTGTGAAATGAATGATTTACAAATCTTTGCCTTTTCTTTATATGCAGCATCAATACACATGTTTAGAGAATAGCCTCATACCCAAGATCAACAAACAAAACAAAATTTCAATTTTTGGCTTTTCTGACGGTTTTGATTGAAAAATCCTAATATTTGGTAATTGACTGTTATTTGTCAACATGTTTTAACAAAAAAATTTTTTTTTTTGTCAATGCTTTGTGGATGATTAAGACTTAAAAGTTTAAATTTTGTCCAATCCGCCTTTAACAAAAACTGTAAGTTTTTTTTTTCAAACAGGAAGTTGATAAACTAGTTAAACCTATAATCTAATCAACGGTTGCTAGTTTAAAAATTACAAATTAATGCTATAATTAATCATTATGCACAGAAACAGAAACATATCCGATTTATGTTATGATATGTTAACTGGCTCGGAAATTTGACTACCATTTACTAAAAAGCAAATTTTACAGAAAGAAGACGTTAAATTATATAGATGTATAGAATTGAGAAACAAGCTGTGTTTTTATACTTATCATTAATTCCAAATTATCCACTGATATGGTGAGATTAATAGTATTTCATCTGATGATTAGCACAGATAATAATTTTGGGTCTATCATTAGTTTAAAGGTACTTGACATATAATATAAGAATGTGCCCTTTCAAATGTCAGTTTATCTGTGTCACATCTATTTGCCTCCAAGATATAAAAATACATTTTCTGCAGGATTAACAATATACATACAAGCATGATATTAAACATCCATAACCAATTCTTCTCATGTTACTCGGGATTTATCAAAGCACCCGGGCAAATGTTTTTTCTCCTACTTCCATGAGTGACACATGTACTACTTGATGATTGATACAAAGTGTGTCACAGAGGCAGGATAACTAGCTTCATATCATCTCAATTACACATGTTCTAGCTGATTCATACATTATATACATGCGTAAAAAATTATGTTTTACCAATTATTATTATAAATTAGGCGTTTACTTTTTGATTTTGGACCTAGATTTTTATATTTCATTTCCTGCATGTATAATGAAGTGTAATATAAGCAATAATAATAAGTAAAAAACTTGAATTTGCAGTTGTTTAAAACTGCTTTATCTTGAATTTGATTGCAACGCATTTACATATCTTAGCTTATCTTCTCGCACTTTTGCCTTTGAGTATTTTTATTTTCCTGTTGCCATTTGAAAAAAAAACCCACAATATGCATCCACACTCTTTAAAGGTATATAGCTGCATTTATCAAAAATCGTGGAATAAAAAGAAAACAAATTACCTTCTCCTATCTTAAAGTAATTACAGAATTACATATATGTGGGATGCTCCAGCAAAACGAGAGCTACTTCGTTATTTTTAAAATTAAGTTCATTACATATTTATCATAACAGTATTTTAGGAGTTGAACATCACCTACAAGTGTTTAAGAGTATTAGTTTCCTTTAGCTATTGGCATCGATTATGTATAACGAAAGGCTAGTAAGGAGGTCAATGAAGAGACGGGGAATTTCCCTAGTCATACCTGCAATTTAAGTTTCTTGCACCTTGATAAAATCAATTATTTAAAACAAAAAAATCGTTATCATAGCGGCAATTAATGTTTACAAACGAGCTCATCGTTCTTTATGAGCGTTCTTTACTTGTCCACAGGCAATAATCATGTTTTTGTGTGAAAGCTTCATAGTTAACATGTTTATTTTGATTAAAACAACTATGCGTAAGTATTTGTACTGACTTTATTCGCTTGTTGCATTTTTACTGAGACAAACTGTATATACTATGACCTATTCTATTTTATTATACGGAAATAATAATTGAAGAGTTGTTGAATAAAAAGTTCTATTTAGTTAAATTATATATAACAGAGCTAGTGGGGCCAATTATATACCAATATTTTAGTTATAATTTTAATATCATTAGTATATAAGGTTATCTTAATGTTGCAACGTTGAAATTTCAAGATTGTGAATTAAAAAAAAAAGAAGAAAGTATAACATAACATGACGTTTATGACCATAACAATCAGTGTGAGAAAATGATCTTTTTAAACGCGATTAAAGGCCGCCTTTTTCTTACGATTCATTTTACGATAGACATTCACTTTTACGGATTTAATTGCATAGGGAAAAGTAAAATCATTTACAATGAAAATGCAAAACATTTTTTTTGCTTGTTCACCGGTTAAAATTTGATTATCCTTTGTATTTCATGGTAAAGATTCACATGGTAGTAATCTCTCTAAAACAATCCTCTCGACATGTAAGGCTTTGTTAAA
Organism: Ophiothrix spiculata; assembly: GCA_000969725.1. Taxonomy (NCBI): domain Eukaryota; kingdom Metazoa; phylum Echinodermata; class Ophiuroidea; order Amphilepidida; family Ophiotrichidae; genus Ophiothrix; species Ophiothrix spiculata. The sequence continues at coordinate 116,706 of JXSR01S013470.1, forward strand.
TACATTGACCATTACAAATGTTTAAGCTTTTAAGCTTACCTTAAAGTCTTAAAGTAAATCACAAAATTTGTTTTGGTACAATGCTCTAAATACATATAACCGTGGAACATACTGAAGAATACAGACTTGAACAAAGCAAAATCGCCTATGAGTATTGACCGGAGTTGATTATGCAAAATTATCAGGAATTATACATCCCATTTATCTCATTTCATTATTGGTTCCATTATTATTCTGTTACTAAAAGCTAATTACAGCGATGTGGTTTACCTGAAGGTGAATTTAAATTTAATGAAATAATAAAATTAATTCAATATGTAATTTAAAACGTCATGATAATTATGCTGAGCTTCATTAAATACTAAATAGAAAATGAACCACTTGAACGGTAATATAAGATGTCAGTGAAATAATGTCACATTGATGTAGCTTTTGTGATTCTATGCTTCTTATGGAAAATAAGATGTCAAGATGTTGTTTTACCAATAAAGTTCACATTGTGATAATGGAGTTAACCAAATTTTACTATCTGAATATTCTTGATGAATTATATGCAAAGGATGTCAGTGTGTCATGAAGCAGTAATGAGGATCTGGGGTGAAAGTACTTCACTTGTTTGAAGCAAATGTGATTTTTGTATCAAAAATATTAGGGATTAGTTTTGAATATTAAGTAGTTCGAGTTTAGTAGGTTTAAAGAAAACCAGTTGCTACTTGAATACGCTTATTTCAAATATATTATTAATTTGAATTGACTTAGAACCCAAATTATATGTATTTGATGCAGTAAATTATGGCTCAGGTATAAAAACATATATAACATTGCACGAATACATAACTTTTTATTTGTTTAATTTACTCCGTGTGTATTACTATCGGTTCCATATTTCATAATCACTTTATGCTTTTCATGGTATTCAAATTATTTGCAAAGTTTGCCTGCATTAAAGCTCATAGATCTGACGATAGGAATATCAAACTTTGTTTATTTTAATCAAACTAGTGATATTTATTCAAAATTACAGTATTACAATACGTAAGATAAAGCTGACCTTACGAATATGTTTGAATAGCCTTATTCAAATCATAGCCTTGAAACATGAGAAGATGTTACATACGATATTCATCTCACTGTGCAAAATTAAATGCATGTTTTTCCTTAAGCAACATCATAAGATAACCTCTCAATATCAACACAAATTCGAATTTTTGAGTAACAACAATGCATGAAAAGCAATAGAGCACGTGTATTATTTTATGAGCAAGATAAAGGGTTCATTTGAACTTACGTGAATTAGAGATTGTTCAATTCCTTTTGGGATAGATCGGCAACCTGTACTCCTATAATCATGTTAATGGAATATTGCTACATTTACAACGCTGATGACAGATTGTATAATGTATAAAATCACGCATAAGGACAAGCACATAGTGAACAAACCTGATATTTTCAGTAAATCACGGTGTGTTTTCGTCAGATTTCTAGTTTCTATTCTGCTTTAAAGTGCTTTAAAATGTAAAACCCTACCTGACTTTAATCAGATAATCATCCTGTTTAGGCTTTTGACAAGAAAATCCAATTTGGTACTTGGTACCAAGTAAGCTAAACAAAGAAAACTTATCATCAACAGGGCTACAAGGTGTTTTTGAATGCAGGATGAAAACGGGAGTACCGGAGTTATAATTTTGAATATGAATCAACAACTGTTTATTGTAAGATTGGTGTCATGATTTTGGGGTAAAATGCATTACAGGTTCCAAACACAAAACTGTGCTCGTTTCACAAACGTGGACACTAATGAATCGTTAAGGTTATTGTCGTAAAACAAAAACAATTGCTAATGCCTTCAATAAATACGGCATAATAACATCTGATATTTTATGAATATTCTAACGTCAACACCTATCCATTCTACCCAGATTCGTGACACAAACCCTGTAACAAATACTTTTCATGAAACTTAAAAATCATATTCTGTTATTCCACATTTCAACATCGCAAATACAGTATGTATAGATTTCATAGAGAACGTGTTCGGGTAGCCTGAATTTTTAACAACGTGACGCATCCACGTGAGAGAAAGACACGACATTCTGACCAACCCATCATCAATAATTCAATTACTGGACGACGTTTCTACAAGTTAAAGCTATCATATTCTCATTAACAAGACGATGTAAGATTTATAAAGGTTAAAGCAGATCCTTAACACTTTATAGGTCATGCAATGTCACTGGTTGGAATATAATTTTGATCTTTATATGTTACAAACCAGCAATTAGGGTTTCTAGTGCCCACGTCACACCATAATAATAATCATTCATCCTTAAAAAGCGAGAATACTCTTGTTAAAATCTTCTTGAAGAAAAGTATAAATGAGGTTGACCTTAAAGAAGTACTCTATAAAAATCGTTCATGCAGAAGAATAAGATGGACAATCACTTTCAAGCATAGGATTCAGCAAGTATTCAGCGACGGAACACTTTTCAAGAAACAAGTAAAAATAAGCAGCAAAAATTATAAGAACATAATAAGAATTTCCAGCAGATTTTCTGTTGTAAAATTTGATCGCCTTGATCAATTTTAACAAGTAAGGTGTCATTTTAAAGCTTAGAAAATGCTGCAATAGATGAAAAAAAATGAAATTATATCATTTGCAAAGTCCCCCTTTCGGGGTGAGCCATCACGAATATGACCATCAAATTCAGCAGAGAATAGATTTGACTGAGTAATTATAAATTGGGCAACATAACTAGCTACTTGTATTATGTGTTGTTACTTAGATTAGGAAATGTGTTCATTTGTATATCGTCATAGAAAAGTTTTAGAATCCTATGTTACTTCAGCGTAAAGAAGACGATTTGTGTCAGAATACTAAATTATATACAAACCACACTAATTAATATATGTACATAGGGAAATAATATATAATACGAGAACTATAATATAAATCTGCTTGGTCTGTTTGAAAGTTGCAATCATTGTCTCATCTTCTTAGCGAAATGATTCAAGAAGACAATGGAAGGTTTTTTACATCTTGTTTCATATTTTTCATTCTTCTGATTTTTAAGTACGCTGTTGTTAATGCCACATTAATTATGACGCACTACTCATGAACACCTTACTTTTTCATATGCGAATAAAAAAAACATAAGAAACATGAAGATGCACTATTGAATAAAATATGGGTGTATAATATCACGTTAATAATGTCAAATTGATGATATTTTACGCATCTACGATAAAACCGTTTTCTAAAATGAATTTGCATTCTGTCGAATAAGATATGTAGGTAGTCATCAAGGTATTTAAACAATAGATTAACAAAAACAACCTGATAAGTTAATTAGATTTATATATTTCTTGCTTTCACCTGTTTTTTATCTGGGTGAAAGCACTTTCAAAAATGTGTAAATATATCAAATTTAGATATTTCCTCGTTTGATTTTTCTCAACAATATGTTAATTTGTGTATCTTAGAAAAAATTGCTCATTTTGGTTAAAGGAATACGCATAGTATGATATTCCAGTTTTAAGGACTGGTATTAAAGATGGCAAAAGACGAGGTAAGAAGCTTTACGTTTGTAAATTAAATAAACACGGCTGTAACAGTTTAAAAATAACATATCTAAATGTAAAACTATCGTGAGTGTAAACTTTAGGTAAAGCAAGCTTATAATAGCCATTAACGGTAAGACCAGATGCTGTTACCTTCCAGCTGGGCCTTCCAGTAGAGATAGAATTAGTTCCAAGACTTTTATCATGTCCAGTTACTTTTTTCTTTTCATCTTTTGCATATCTTGGAAGTCAAACTAAACGTTTTTCTTGCATCTGCATCCGTCACATTCACTTTTTGCTTTTCATGTTTTTATCAGGTCGTGGCCACATCTTGTGGAATTTTAAAATTGTACATAGCTGAGCAGCAGCGAACCATTGATTAGCCTATTAGATCTATTTTTTCTCTATTGTTCACATTTGCATTAAAATACAAAAACCGAAAGAATTAACACTTTAGAGTGGAAATGCTTTCATGTTATCCTTTTCAAATATGTCTTCAGTGGTTATAGTTACAATACAGGGAGTGTATCTGGAATACAGGAAAAGTTTACCTTTGGAGAAAGGTTTTCAGGTTATTAATAATTAAGTATATAAAGAATAGTG
>JXSR01S013470.1:141049-151774 GCA_000969725.1 Ophiothrix spiculata
AGTCCAAATTTGACCTCATTCTATATTTTGTACTATTGCACTCTCAGGCATTCAATATTTGTATACTATTGCACTCTCAGGCATTCAATTGCACTCTCAGTCATTCAATATTTGTATACTATTTTTGATATTATTATATACCGATTTGCTAAATTTTAGCCGGTCAATTGTTTCTTCTTCTTTTTTTTTACTATTGCCTCTCAAACAAAATCCACATATAAAACACTGCCTTTTCATTCTGGCAATTGTAAAAACTATTTCTTCTCAGTGATCTTGAGACTATGGGCGAAATCATACTCGGCCTCCAAACAAAAATTTTCCTACCAAACATTTGGTCGTGACGTCACCAAATATTTGCCATCGAACTTAAAGTATGAACGGGTAGCAAACATGATTTGGTCCAATGTATATGGCAATTCAATAGCATGTGCAATCTAGCACGAAACTCTGTTTGGTCTCAACTCGGTGTTGAAGTTATTTTTGTTTGGAGTCACTCGTCATGTTGACGTCACGAACAAATGTTTGGTAGCGAAAATTTTGTTTGGAAGCCGAGTATGATTTCGCCCTATCATACTATTTCTCTTGACCTTCGGTCTCGGGAAATAGTATATAGTTTCAAGACCACTTCGGGGCACCAGCTCTTATTATATACCGATTGGTTTGATTTTAGCCGGTCACTTGTTTGTTACTATCGCCCTCTCAAAACAAAGTCGGTATTTAAAACAAATATTGAATGCTCTTTCATTCTGGCAATAGTATACAAATATTTAATGCCTGAGAGTGCAATAGTAGGCCTACAAAATATATCATGAAGTTAAATTAAGACTTTTCTATTTCACGAGGCGTAGCCGAGTCAAATGGATCAGTCCAAATTTGACCGAATGATGTATTTTGTATTATATCATGATTACAGTGATTTGAGCCATGCAATAGTTTGTTCTATTGCACGGCATGAAACAAACCTGTGTGATATCATGATATAAAACAAATATTGAATGCCTATGCTCGTGCAATAGTACAAAATATATCATTCGGTCAAATTTGGACTGATCCATTTCACTCGGCTACGCCTCGTGAAATAGAAAAGTCCAATTTTGACCTTATGATATATTATGAACTATTGCACTCTCAGGCATTAAATATTTGTATACTATTGCACGTTCACAGGCATTCAATATTTATTTTATATCATGATATTACACAGGTTTGTTTCATGCCGTGCAATAGTACAAACTATTGCACGGCTCAAATCACTGTAATCATGATGTAATAAAAACGATTCTCAGTGATCTTGAGACTATCATACTATAGATATCTCTTTACCATCGATCTCGGGAAATAGCATAGTCTCAATATCTCATGAGCAGTCAATATTTGTATACTATATCCTTGTCATTTGCATCAAAATATACCTATACCACGATGGAATTGATTTGATCGCATGATGTTTTACTATTTTCAGCAAAATCAATGTAAACATTTTTGAAACATTGGACGGTATTTATAGCCATTATGGGAGATTAATGGTACAAGCAACGATCATGAATTTAATCTCTTAACAGTTTCTGATTTGCCTTACCCCTTTTAAGTTTTCTACCGTTGCAGACACAACATAGTCTCCCGGGATAGCATAGGTGTAGGGCTCCTGTTGAATAGCACGTCCCCCATCTCCGTAGTCAAAGTTGAAGACGAGATTCGTCCCGCTAGCAGTCGCTGGCACAGACTTGGCGGTACCAGCTACGTATGTTTCGTTACTTCTCAGTTGTATCGCTGCAGCATCGTTAGCTACGTCATATACGAGACTAAAACAAGAAGTTTTATTCATAATTTCAAAATAAGAGGTATCGCTGGCGAACAAGCATGACAAGCGAAGCCTATTTGAAACTATTGTAGTTTTCTTCAGATTTTGGGAACACACTTAGAGAATTAACCTATCTTTCAAATCAAACACAGATGGAGTGTGATGAGATATGTAAGTCTTGTAATTAGTAGAAAATTTGACAGAGAAAGGGAGACAAATTTAGAGAGAGGGAATATGTTCCAGGAGGGAAAATCCATGAAAAAGATCCATGAGAAAAGTGGAGGAATTTGTTAAATCGCGAAAAAAAAAAAATCAATCAATCAATCTATGCGAAATGAAACCCTTGTACAGAATATTTGCATACCTATAGTCACTATTGCCACACTTCTGAGTTGCGTCTCCTGTACACACTCCGGCACAACTCGTGTCGTCTGATTGTTTCAACGCAGATGGATAATTCACATTTGAACAAAGACACGCCTGTCCTTCTAGAGCGGCAAATTTGAATGAGAATCCGGCACATGCGACCAAACAGTCTTGCACAGTTAAGCTATCTGGGTCATAATCTCCAGCTGAGATCAAGAATGCTGGGTTCCCCTTGTCGATTTTGTAACATCCGAGTGGCGTTTGTGTTGCTAATTGACCTGCAACAGAACAAAATGTCCTCTAAGCATTTACACATGATTTAGGGTGAAAACATAGTCGGCCTCCAAACAAAATTTTCGCTACCAAACATTTGATCGTGACGTCAAAATGACGAGTGTCCAAATAAAATAACTTCAACACCGAATTGAGACCAAATAAAATTTGGCGCTAGATTGCACATGTATTGATCGAATTGCCATATACATTGCACCAAATGTCTGTTACCTGTTCATACTTTAAATTCGATGGCAAATTTTGGTGACGTCACGACCAAATGTTTGGTAGCGAAGATTTTGTTTGGAGGCCGACTATATTTTCAGCCTAATCATTTTTCTGTTAATAAGAAATATTAAACCTGTTATAAATGAAAATCTACCTTTGATTTAATTTGGGGATTGTTACTAATACAAATTTTAACATCATGATGGTTATTCTTGGCGGTATATTTTTGAAATAATTGTTTCAAATGAGCGAAAAAGAATTATTTGAAGAAGTTATTGAAGAAAGAAAAGAAAAATGGAAGGATATTATTTCTAGACAAACATAATTTCAGTATATAAACGAGGTTTATCATTTATTAATCTATCTTCCTCACATTTTTTTTTCAAAATCCAACCCGTTATTTACATCACTAAATTATAATAAGAAGCCATAACAACGCGCTACATTAACTCTACGCGATCAACAGCTCTTGTTCCAGATATTCCGATATTGATCGCAACATGATATTGATACTGTTTTATTCTTATTAATCAACTCCATCCTGTCGTGTAATTAAAATTGGTGGATAATTAATATCGACGTTATCGAAAATATAGTGTGACCAAATTAATCAAACATGCACGGGGGCACCACTTTAGATAATTATATATTAACATAGTGTCGTTTTTATTTGCTTGTTATTTTGCACAAGAAATGAACTCTTATGACACGTATCATATATGAAACATCATCCTATGTTATTATGCATCTTAAGATACTGATGAGAATCATGGATGAAAATAATTGTAAGTGTTGCTAATATAATTAGTAAGTGATCGTGTTTGTTTTGTTTGTTCGACATTGTTCAAGACCTGCTCTGAATTAATACATAGCACCACCGTCACCGTCCCCTGACTTGCATCTCAGAACGAACACTTTCAAAGAAGTTATTGAAAAAAATTGGAAAAAATCCAGCGATTGTTCTAATAGCTTAATCATAATTAATATTTTGACATAAAGAACTATCCGGAATACCACTGACGTTATTAGCTCTAGGTTTTAAAACATGTGGTACCATTCACATGTCTTAAGTATTCATAAATCGGCAATTTAGTATTTTTTCTATATTATGGTTCCTAAATAAGATAAATCATTTCAATATATCTCGCTTACATTAATATATGTTTTCTTCTAAAACATAGCATATGTTTAAAAGATACCCTATGTAGTTTGCGTTTTAGTTTCAGTTTAGTCTATTTGATTTTATGTTGAAAACTGCAAAGCGTATGCCTAGAGGCCATTGTTTTTATTTGTTTGTTAGTTAGTTAGTTATCGACTGATTTTAACTTTTAACTAGTAGCGTCATAACATCAATATGGTGAATATAAGGATTTATTCATGTATTCATGTAGTGTTTTTAAAGTCAAAGGCTTCGTGTGATTTTTAAACCTTTTGCGAGTTTTGATCTTTTGAGTCATTTTTATCTAAGACAGCTTATAACCAAAGTTTCTTAGTCGAAGTAATTAAAAAAAGAAAAGAAAATGCTTAGCTAATATAGTGTTTGATATGTATGGACCCCATTTGACTAAATTTACGAGGGTTGAAGGCACTGAGTGACCATACACTTAAGTGTCAATCAAGATTAGTTCGTACTTTTTTAATGGAAGGTTCCGTTCACTTACCGTTGATTTCAACCAGCATCGTACTCTAAAATAGAAAACAAAAAGGAGATAATTTGAGAGAATCATTTGATCTCATTTAGTCGAATGTGTTAAAAGTCTAAGGATCTGCCCTACGAAGTAAAAACCCGGTATAGTTAGGACCCTTATGGTCAAAGTCGTTACACAGACGACAATTATTTCATTCTTTACACTGGTATTTTGCTGACGGTACAGCTCCAAAATATTTTAGCTATTTTTGGTTCAAAAGCACAATTATGTTCAAATTATTATTGAAAATTATTGGTTTGTAAGAAGTTAAACTTTATTTTACAAATTCAAAATGGCTTATTTCCCTTCAAATTGACCAAAACAGCCTTTAAAATGCTAAATAGCATAAACAATCCACAAAATAAAACATTAAGGATTGTAAGAACATCATTTAACCCCTAACTATGTTGCAATATTGTTTAAAATTCAAGATGGCGCCCGTACTGAGATCCAAAATGGCCGCCAAAATAAGTTTTCATGCGCAAAAAGGGTTGAAGCTACCAAATGATCAAAACAATAGGTTGGAAATTGGTTTTGACATTGTTTGAGGGTCACAAGAGTAAATTTTGTCCCCAAATTAGGTTATTGAATGTTTGAAATCCTAAATGGTGTCCATGTAAGGATCTAAAATGGCCGCTAAAAGACATTTTTATATGCAAAAATGAGTTGAAGCGACTTTAAAACAGCTTTGTAAACACCACAAATTAAAAATGAAAGATGGCTGTGATGTTGCAAGATATATAATTCTCCCTTAGTTACGTTGATTACATGTTTCAAGTCTAAAATGGCGGCTATTCTGTCGTCAAAAATGGCCGCAATTTTGTTTAGCTTTAAAATGGAGTGTAGCAACTTTATGCAACTTTATAACAATATTGAAAACACAAAATATTTAACTTAATCACTCGAAAATATCTTGGAGCGTTGCAACGTAAAAATTTTAGTATAAATTATATACTGATTATGTTTAAAAATCAAACTGGCGCAAAATATGACGTAAAATTCGATACCGAAATACATATTTTCGCTCAAAATTCAGATACGTTGACATTAAAACAACACTAAAAACTATATTTTTTTCAAATAATCAAGGGGTCACAACAGACTTTCAACGTCAAACAGGTACCTAAAATGAGGCTCGAAATGGCCGCCAAGTAAGTTTTTTTTAGTATTTTGGTGGTACTTTGGGGGCTTGTTATGGGCGCCATTTTGGATTAAAACCATGTTTATAGCATATTTATAGATAAATGTTTGTTATGTAAACCAAACAGTTATTTTTATTGATTATTTTGAATATTTCAAGTTTTTTAACTTAGTTTCAATACCTATTTTAGCCTATTTTTGACACAAAATTTACATGTTGGCAGCCATTTTGGACCTCATTACAGCCGCCATTTTAAATTGGAAACATATTAACACCATAATATAAAGAGATATGTATTGGTGTATTCCTCACAGCCATTTGTATTGATAATTTTGAACAACCAGTGGGTTTTGAGGCTGCATTAAAATCCATTAAACACATTTTTGATCATAATCATGTACTTTAGCGGCCATCTTGGATCTTAATATGGGTGCAATTTGGGTTTTCAAAATTTTTGAAGAATTGTCCCAGTATAGTGGTTTTTCAATGATTGTTTTGCACATTGTAGTGTTTGGGTGGTGTTTTTAAAGTCGCTTTAATCCATAGGTTTGGATGTTTCTGTAGTTCCTCTCTTAACCATTTCGATCATTTTGATCATTCATTGCTTTTGATGTTGTTTTAAATTGGCGTCAATTATTTTGCGCATAAATACGTATTTTGGCGGCCATTTTGGATCTCAGTACTGGCACTGTTCTTAATTTTAAGGATATTGGATACATAATTAGGGGCCAACTGATCTTGTTGTATCTCAAAATGTTAATTTTTGTTGATTATTTAGGATCTTAGGTATTCTAAGTGCTGTTTTGGTCAATTTTAATGAAAATAAGTTTTTCTGCGGCCATTTTGAATTAAAAACATGCATGCGACCTAATTCATTACGTAATTCTTACCCATTTGTATTTATTATAGCTCTAGAAGCCATTTTCAATGAAAACAAATGGACAAACGTGTCGCACAAGCGCTTTTAAGCCATTTTAATAAAAATATGGTATTTGGCGGCCTTTAAAAAAAAATATATCGATTTTTGCAACAAAATTGGTCAAATTTTTCAAGGGCCAGTTACTACCGTATTATGTGTATGTCAATTGGAATCTTTATGCAAAAAATGAAGGATTTGTCATCTGTGTAACAATTATAGCCATTTTGTTGGTAAATAAGGACTCTCACCAATAGCAAATACATCCAATCAGTATGCAATTTCATTTCAATCAATTTCCACGGTAAAACGTTGTATTTTCACATGTTTGATATGGTAGATACTGCCTTATGTTATGAGAGAAATACAACCTATCATTGACAGCAGGGCCGTACGAAGGCATGTAAGCCAAGGGGGGCAAACACATTTACCGTCCCGAAATTTATGTTTCGTCCCGATGTATATACTGTTAATTTGTGTGTAATGCGCGCGAAGCGCGCGAAAAATTTGCTATTTTCAGCCAAAAATCGATATAAAACCTTATTTGTGCCCCCCCCTGCCACCCCCACACCTCCCCCCCCGTTTCGTACGACCCTGGTTGACAGTAGGTAATTTCATTTCAATCCATTTCCATGCTAAAACGTTGTATTTTCACATGTTTGATATACTGCCTTATTAATCGTCTGCTCATTTGTGCAGGATTTCTAACTTGCAATATATCTGTAACACACTTACTGCATTTGGTTAGGTTAGCAATTCTTCTCACACTCTTTTAGCTTCTGTGACCTTTCAATAGACGTCTTTATTACTATCTTATCCGTGCGAAATGTAGGAATTTAACAATATCATCCAAAATAATCTTTTTATTTACAATTTGCTAAAAAAGGAGTAGGTGTTAATAATAGGGTTTTAATACAATCAGAATATTAAAAATATGATAAAAACTTACCAACAATGAAATAACAACAGGTACCAAAACAACGAGAATCCGCCCGCAAATCGTCGCCATCACGAAATCACCAACTGAAAACCAGATGATTCTAACTATTTTACATCCATCGTGGCTTTAGTTTATTTAATTTTGCTCTGACCATAAATTGTATACTTGTTGATTGTAAAACAATGACTGGATATTTGATATTTGCAAGCTGAAGCAAGCTATAGTTAATTAAGAGCCGTCAGGCAATGACGTTAACTTATTGACTTCTTGCACCAGTATTGTTAACGATCGATCGATTATTATTAAAATTCAGGCGATAATATTGCAAAATTAGTCTATTTATTATTACTCAAGAGTAATTTAGTTTTTTATGATAATTTTTGACACTTTATTTCTTAAACCGTATCAATCTCTAGCAATTATTTCCCGTAACTATTCTTTTAATAATTATAATAACATCAACTACCAGTAAAATAGTAAAATGCTGCTATAGCACTGTTTTTGTGCACTTAAGGCTACAGTCCCTAAGTGGGTGCCATTTTTGCCAACGGCATCTTTACTGCAACTTTTTACCTACTTACACATATCATAATAATACAATTTTTGGCATACATATGTAATAGAGTCTCTAGTTTATACTTGAGACTTCAGTAGTGATTTCACGTCCATTATCAAGGTCAAAATTACGTCAATAAACTACTTCGAAAAATGTACACCTTTTTCGCCGAAACCTTAAAATTTTATGATGTCCGAACGATTCGCCTATTTTCAAATTTTGACAGATTGTAGGCTTGATACTTTTTATTGAATTACAAATAATATTTTATAAATGTGTTGTGTTGATTTTGAATGATAATGTAACAAACCCGCGTTGTTTTGCCCGAAAAACCGGGCGTGAATTATGACTCTGAGTTCGCCCTGTTTGAGCTGTGAATAGCCTGATTTTAGTATCTACATTATCTACATTTTGTCTGATATACGCATTCGCATAATTTACTTACAAATTGAGCTTTCCAATGAGGCAAAAATTGCAATTTTTATGTAAACAAAAGAAAAATACGGCATTCTAATGTTTATGTTTTAGATTTTAGTTCACCATCTCAACGCTGGCTTGATAGCTCAGCGGTACATCTCTCGCTTCGTAATGCATGACTAACCCCCGCCATAATCCATGGTTCGAGTCCCCGCAAAGGCAGTGAAAACTGTTTATCTTTTCATGATTGAAAAATAGTTAGGATTCACATTTTCCTGTGCATGTGGATTCCTCGTACCCTTAAATAGATGCCGAAATAGCAAAAGAGCACGATGAAACCACATGAGAATTTCATGAAGAAGGTTAGTATACAAATGATGAATGTTATGAGTGCAATGGTAAGAATGTTTTCATGAGATGAAAACAATAAAATGTTCCATTCAGTAAAGGCGGTGTCACACATCACAAAACGTACGAATAACGTACATTGGATTTGTCATTGAAATACATGTAATATCGATTACCAAACAAGTTCGTTATTAGTACGTAATTCATACGGTACGGTGATGTGTGACACCGCCTTAACGAGGCGGAGCCGAGTTAAATGAAACATTTCATTTTCGTCGAATGAGAATATTCTTTTCCATTGCACCAAGTCAAACAATATTTATTTGTTTTTTTATAACTCGTGTTAAGATTCTTGTCATTTGATGCACTTCACTTCTAAGGCCTATATCTTGAAAGGGGTCTGTTTCAGTACTGGTCTGTTTATACATGTATACAGTCAACTATACATTGACGAACAGAGTGCGTTTTGTATTTTCCATTTGCACTGGTCGAGTCAGGGATAGCCTAGATAAATTCGGGATAGGAATCTGGTATACCTTGCCAACGGAAAAAATGAAGCTTCAGCGCAAATTAGCAATTCGAGGTCACAAGGTTAATTTTGTATCACGTACAAGCTCATTAGTATGCACGATTTTGAAAACACAATTCTCCGAAAATTATCTTGAATTTCAGTGCAATAAAAGTGAGAAATAAATAGAACCAGACCCATAAATCATTAGATACACTAATTCTGAACAACTTTTGGCTGATGGTACTATACGCTCACCGACACAAAGAGTGAAATTTCCATTTGAAATCGGCTGAGTAAGCTTAAAGATTTCAAGTACACCAGGGCAATCAAACTGTAAGTTACAAGTTCGAATTCGTACGCAACCGGTTAACGAGAACGCGAACTTAACATTCTGGTTATTGTGTTATATGTACAACGAGCCCGAAGATTCCTCTGCGCACAGGTTCTACGCATGGTTGCTATGGGTTGTATGGTATATGTAGTAAATGTCACCTTAATCAGCTGTTTATAACAAAAGACTGCGCGTATATATCAGCTTTTAATGACTATCAAATATGGTTAAAAAAAAAGGCTGCAGCTAAAACGCGAGAGAAACAGGGCCCTGGTCGAGTGCAATGGAAAATAAAAATGCATTTTTGCCGATGAGTAAAAAATGATGAACGCCTGTTAACCAATCAAATGACAAGAATCTTTGTATGAGTTATTTAAAAGGGTTTATAGAAAGGCTTACCATTGAATTCGGGGGTTCAGAACAGAAAATCAATATGGCCGGAAACTTGTAACCACGTCGTGGTATTTTTCCTGGTACATTTTCAAATTTTATATTCCATCAGTGGAAGAGCACGAAACGACATCATGGGGCCAGTCAAGTATAATGTTGCAGGCATAGCATGACCAAGGGAAAGGTGAATTAGGGTTGTTTTTTAGGATTGAAGGGTGAATCAGGTGACACCGTTTATCAAAGACAGCCATTGTCAAGAAATACCGTACTTTTTCAAACCCTAGTGTGAAAACGGTATCGGTAAATCCTCATTTAGGGTGTGAATAGAGGAAAAAGGTATATTTTGAATTCAGAAAAAATCACCCTTTAGGGTGCATGTTTTGAAAACTGTGGTCACGCTATGCCTGCAACAGTATAACGACCTTGACACGTGTCAAAAGGTCAGGGGTCACAACAATGCGTGTTGCGTTGCTCCCACACGCGCCGCGTGTAATAATACCAGAAGACTACGCATCGATCGACATCGTACGATGCATATCGACAGACTCTGAATAAACCATTAGAGGTAACGACAAACAAAGTAGACTTGCGGATTGCAGTTTAGTCAGTTAACGCTCACACAATCCGTTAGCCACGCACACTATCGTTACTCTCAGTCGTTTTCAGTTGCAAGTTCGTTAACCTCCGTCGTTACCCTACGTCACAGTGTAAACACGCGTACCGCTGCACAGCGATATTTGCCTATTGACGACGTACCAAAATACTCTTCTGCTTACTGGAGCAAACAACAATCAAAACCAACGGTATAGCTCATTCCGA
>JXSR01S013470.1:190205-204352 GCA_000969725.1 Ophiothrix spiculata
TCGGTGAGAGAAAAATACAAAAAATTGAGGTCCTATTGGTCTCAAAATGATGGGTCATTGGGTAAGAGCACGAATTTTGGAATGAGTGAAATTTGGCATTCGATGAAAAAAAAATATAAAGATTTATGGGGTCTTTGGGTGAGAGCACATGCAAATATAAAAAATAAGGGGTCTACGGTGTCAGCGAAGCTTAAAAAGGGGTCTTATATATGCGTCACATCCAGAGTGGGGCTGCCCTCCCCCCGGGCGACTTGCCCAGCGCTATACAGGGGCACGATGTCAAGGCAATAAAATTCGGAGTGCGCTCAAGCTGTTGATTGTGATTGTTGTTTGCTCCAGTAAGCATGAGAGTATTTTGGTACATCGCTTATAGGCAAATTTCGCTGTGGGACCTCTCGCACCGCAAGTGAGCGCCTTACCGATTGGGCTAACTTGACTGATAATTAATAGAGAAGCATTCTGGGAGTTTCTATGAGGTCCGGCCCATAGTCAGAAGCTTGATATGTAAAAGACATGGGCCGGACAATAGAAACTCCCAGAAACTTACAACACATAATTATGTTACTACATGTAATTGCAAAGAAAAAAGAAAAGAAAAGAAAAACAATACAATACAATACAATACAATACAAACAAAGCTCCAAAAACTCAAATTTGTTCATAACCAGATAACAAGTAACTTTTGTATTGATTTCTAAAATGTTTTGACGAAAAAGAATTTTTGATATTATTATCAAGTGAATTCCAAATCAATGGCCCTTGGGTTCTAACAGAGTGATCTGAAGAAGATCTATAATGTCTTGTTTGTTGAAAATTTTCTTTGTTTCTTGTTTGGTAATTATGGATTTCGGATCTAGTGATGAAAAAGTTTTTGAAACCTGTTGGTAGTTGATTGTTAGAGTACATGTTCATAAAAAGCGCAGTTTCAAGTTTGAACATATCATATACATTAAGAATATTATTACTTGCAAATAAAGGTCCTGTATGGCTTCGATAATGACTTTTGGAAATAGTACGTACTGCCCATTTTTGTAACTTGAGAATTTTGTCTAAGTACGTTTTGCACGAACATCCCCAAAACCAAAATACCGTAACTAATATATGGAAGTACTAATGAGCAGTACAGTGTATATAATATTCTTTTTGGAATAAAATGCTTTATCTTATTCATAACACCGATATTGCATGACATTTTCTTTGCGACATTATCAATGTGATGTTTCCAAGTTAAGTTTTCATCACTGAATTGTTACTCCCAAAAACTTCGTTGTTTTTACACGAGAAATCTCAGATCCATCAAGGATAATATTACTAACATTTAAAATTGCTTCATTCTGAGTAACATCCTTGTGTGAATACAAAATCGTGGTGTCGTCAGCAAATAATATAAAATCAAGAATATCGGATGTTTCTGTACTATCGTTAAAATATAAATAAATATTATAAAATATCTTGAAACTTATGTTGATTTCGGTCAGATTTGGGTAGGTAATCTTGTTAGGTGTGACATGGAACTCCGAATGGGATCAATTTTCTCATGTACTAAGGGGCAACAGCACAAATGGGTCAAAAAACGTGATTTTTAGGTCAAATTTGATTTTACCCCGCCTTGTTCAATGTCACTTCTATACTCAAGTTGGTCATATGGAATGTTTATCTGTAATATACTGATAAGCAGATGATTAAATGTCTGCGCCAAGAGAATGCTTGGAAGCAAAGCAAAAAATGACCCTTCAACACCCGTTTTGACCCATTTGTGCTGCATGAGAAAATTGATCACATTCAGAGTTCCATGTCACACCCAACAAGATTACCTATCAAATCTGACCGAAATCAACACACGTTTCAAGATATTTTCCTCATAAAGTGACCTTTACATAAAAACTTAGTGGTAAAAACATTTTTATTCCAACTATATGAGCAACCGTGTATGCTCTTGGCTATGCACTAATCATGCACAGCAGCTTTGGAATAATACATATAAATGATTAACTTTGTGACAAAATTAACTGGATTTTTAACTTTATAGAAGTAAGTTGTAACAGCTTGAAAGGATACCATAATCATTTATCATCGAACACGTATATATTTTATCATCAATCTCTACGAGATCTGTGGTACATGGTATAGTACTTAAGTATACCAGTTATAAATTATTATCTGAAAATATGTTTTCTGGAACGATTACGATTATGGCGAAGAAGAAACACATAGTCTTGCTGTTTTTTGTAGGAACTATTCTGATGGCACTGAAAATAATCCCGACCATAGTGGATGTGTTGATTGAAAATGACGACAATCGCGGAAAAACCAACCTAGCTGGTGAGTACTTAATTTTTTTGAGTCAACATATGACTCGTTGATACTCATGGAAAAGAGTAAAAAAAAACCGAGTGAACGATTGGAACCATTGCAAGTGGTAAAATTTCACTCGATAAAGATTTTCTCGTTCAATGCTCTAAGTTGGGGATATACGTTCGGCCATGAGTGTTTTTAAATAAATGAAATCTTGGCTTGAACGGATTGTTTGTGATTTATTTAATCGTTATCAATGCTCTAGTATACGATTCGTATTCCTTTACGTGTTCAATGCATTATTCACTCTAAACATGCTAAATACTCTAAAGACTTGAGGTAATATGTCTATTGAAATAACTCCAAAGTTGAGAACATTCGCTTCTTTATGTACAGAGCATAAACTATACATTAAATATTGTGAATTCCCAGCAGACAGACGAGATCATCACCAAAATAGCAAAGGCATATCAAAAGGAATAAAATCGCTTTTGAAATCTCGTTTAAAAACCGAGCTGAGATACAGCAATCCATATTAAAAGGAATTTATAAATGGTGTTTATATTTCTTTAGTTTTTACTTTGAATGCGCAAATAAACAACTTACTCAATAAATCAGTGAATGAAATTTTCATGTATTTCTTTTAAACAGGTATGGAACGCGATGTTCATGATGATCGTTATAATCTTAATGGGATGTTTGAACCAGACCCTGCTGTTGATGACTTTGATGATGACAGCGATGATTACAAATTCATGGGAATGCAAGACATAATTCAAAACAAAAGAAAGGACCAAGTTCAAAAGATATGTAAGCAATACCACAACGCACCTCCGAATCCATCCAAGATTGCCAAATCGACTGTTGACATGATTGTAGACGATAAACATAAACTAGCAATGTGTGTCACGGCAAAAGTAGCGGGTACAAGTTGGAAACGAGTTTTAAACGTTTTAGGTGGTAACGTGAACAATTCCACAGGGTTGTCTATGCCGGGGTTTAAGAGCAATATCATGGCAAGGAATCTCTCCCGTATACAAAGTTATAAACCGGATCAAGTGAATGATATTTTAAATAATTATACAAAAGTCATGTTTACACGACATCCCTTAACGCGAATTCTTTCAGCTTTCAATAACAAGCTTGCTCCAAAAAGTACAGACGAACGAAATAGATTTGGTTTTCGACAGCTCGTAGGATATGAGATGATTAAACGATACAGACCGTGGTCAGCGGCTCTGAGCCCTAAGCACGTGGTGTTTAACAAGACCAAAGTTGATCATATTGTACCAGTAGCCTTACGGGATCAAGATTACACGGATTATGACTTAAATTTGAGCGATTTCATCAAATTTCTTGGGGATGACGACACCTCCCAATCACATTGGAACAACCACTGGATTGAGAACTACCGATTTTGCCTTCCGTGTGACGTGACGTATGATTTTATAGGAAAATATGAAACCCTGTCAAAAGATGCGAACTATTTCTTGAAACGCTATAAATTTGACCACATTGTCAGCTTTCCTAAAACAGAAGGAAACGCAGTAACAAGCACTCATAGCTCAGACCACGAGAGACTTGTGGAAGCTTATAAGCAAATTTCGTTTCAAGACATGGAAAAGATATTCCACCGATATAAGATGGATTTTTTATTATTCAATTACACGTTACCTTCGGTGTATTCGGATATTTCCAAATGGTTTCAATTTTCGGATTAAAGTTCTCCTTAATCGTTTTAGCCACATTGCTTCCACACGGCCTGTACAGTGGGTTTAGGCTACAGCGCCACAATAGAGCTGAAACACTTTGCAAATCAGACTTGATTGTCTTGGAAGACGGCCTTAATCAACATCATGCCAGACGCATTGTGGAATATACGAGGATTAAGTGTTTCCAACAGGAGGACAATCTGTACCGAAATTTTAGCCCAAACACAGTTTTGCCTGTAAAACTAATAAGCCGTGACATTAGCTCCTGCAATCCATATACACGACAGCGGGTAATTTGAATTGTTGTTTGGGATGTATGGTAGTGCGCATCTTCACGCCTATTTGGGTACATCATTATGCTTTATCAGTGCATTGTGGGATTAAATTTCGGGCTCAATTGATTTCCGGTTGGGAAATCCAAAATCTGCGTATATGAAGGCTACTCTAACGTTGCATAAACCTTGTACGTGTATTACATCCGCAAACTAACATGAATGAGTTGCGCCGGGCTGTGGTGAATGCTTTTGCAGAACGCATTCTGGAAAGTACGACGGCTACTCTAACGGGGCATAAACCTTGTAAGCTCTTGTAAATGTATTGCACCAGCGATCTAACGTGCATGAGTTTCGTTGGACTGTGCTGAATGCTTTCGCCGAACGCATACCCTTGAAAAAACGACGGCTACTTTAACGGGGCATACACCGTGTACGTGTAATACACCGTACCCGCAAACTAACATGCATGAGATGCGTTGGGCTATGCTGAATGCTTCGGCAGAAATCATTCTGGAAAATACGACAGCTACTCTAACGGGGATAAACCTTGTACATGTATTACACCATCGAACTAACGTGCATGAGTTGCGTTGGGTTGTGCTGAATGCTTTGGCAGAACGCATTCTGGAAAATACGACGGCTACTCTAACGGGGATCAAACTTGTAAATGTATTGCACCAGCGATTTAACGTGCATGAGTTTCATTGGACTGTGTTGAATGCTTTAAATTTGGCAGAACGCAATTCTGGAAAATACGACGGCTACTCTAACGATGATAAACCTTGTACGTGTATTACACCAGCGAACTAACGTGTATGCTTTGCGTTGGGTTGTGCTGTATACTTTGGCAGAACGCATTCTGGAAAATACGACAGCAACTCTAAAGATGATAAACCTTGTTCATGTATTACACCAGCGAACTAACGTGCATGAGTTGCGTTGGGCTGTGCTGAATGCTTTGGCAGAACGCATTCTGGAAAATACGACGGCTACTATAACGGGGATAAACCTTGTACATGTATTACACCCGCAAACTATCGTGCATGAGTTGCGTTGTGCTGTGCTGAATGATTTGGCAGAACGCATTCCGGGAAAATACGACGGCTACTCTAACGGGGATAAACCTTGTACGTGTATTACACCAGCAAAATAACGTGCATGAGTGCGTTGGGCTGTGCTGAATGCTTTGGCTGAACGCATTCTGGAAAATACGACGACTACATAACTGTAATTGGGCATAAACCTTGTACGTGTATTATACCCGCAAAATAACGTGCATGAGTTGCGTTAGGCTTTGTTAAATGCTTTGGCATAACGCATTCTGGAAAATACGACGGCTACTCTAACGGGGCATAAACCTTGTACGTGTAATACACCCACAAACTAACGTGCACAAGTTGCGTTAGACTGTGCGGAATGTTTTGGCAGAACGCATTCTGGAAAATACGACGGCTACACTATAATGGGGCATAAACCTTGTACATGTAGTACATCCGCAAACTAACGTGCATGGGTTGCGTTAGGCTGTGCTGAATGCTTTGGCAGAACGCATTCTGGAAAATACAACGGCTACTCTAGCGAGGATCAACCTTGTAAATATGGTAAATGTATTGCACCAGCGATTTAACGTGCATGAGTTTCATTGAACTGTGCTGAATGCTTTAAATTTGGCAGAACGCATTCTGGAAAATACGACGGCTACTCAAACGAAAATAGACCTTGTAAATGTATTGCACCAGCGATCTAATGCGCATGAGTTGCGTGAGACTGTGCCAACCCTGGCAGAAATCGAGTACAATATAGTACAAGATTGGAATGTGCACATTTGGAACATCATTCGGGTACACCGTTTAAGTACAATTATAGTACAATTTTTTTGTACTATAAATGTACTTAAACTGTACTCGAATGCTGTTCCAAATGTGCACATTCCAATCTTGTACTAGAATTGTACTCGATTTTCTCCAGGGGAATGCTTTGGCAGGACGCATTCTGGAAAATACGACGACAACTCTAACGATGATAAACCTTGTACGTGTATTACACCCACGAACTAACGTGCATGGGTTGCGTTGGGCTGTGCTGAATGGTTTGGCAGAACACATTTCGGAAAATACGACGGCAACTCTAACGAGGATAAACCTTGTACGTGTATTACACCCGCAAACTACCGTGCATGAGTTGCGTTGGGTTGCGCTGAATGCTTAAATTTGGCAGAACGCATTCTAGAAAATACGACGACTACTCTAACGGGGATAAAACTTGCTGTATACACCTGCAAACTAGCGTGCATGAGTTGAGTTTGGATGTGCTGAATGCTTTGGCAGAACAATCTGTCACAACTTTCCAATCACTTTTGAAATACAAGCCGCTTGGCATGCTTACAGTTCAACAACCTGTGCCATAACGCCATGCGCTTCTCTTGTTGGACACAAAACATCCCGGTGTAGCGGGAATGTAAGTCCCTCGCGCTCGTTCTCATTGTCCGGGTTGTATATACAAAAAAGTATAGGCTAACAACTCTCACGCAACATTAGTTTCACGCTTTATTCCGTTTATGGAAGGCGGACTACCATTTCAGGGGGACTGAGATTCCTTTCACTTCAGGCCAAACAAAGAACAATATGTAAAACAAACTTGAAAGTAACATTTCCAGTAATGTGACCAATCCAATCGCAAGATTTGAATAACATTGTGCATGACTTAACATATGGAACTAATGTTAAAAACTATTATAGTTTGGACTCCCCTCCTTAGAAGGAAAACTAACAAGATGGTCAACTTTTGTCGCTTTTAAAAGACTTTCAGGAAAATACGAAGGCTACTGCAGCAAGAATAAAGCTGTACAAACCAATGAGCATAAGTTCGTCATGTGAGTGCAAGAAAGTCGTATCTCCAATAGCTGCCTTATGTCATAAATTTGGATTGCACATAGCACGACCTCCAGTCTTGGATCAGTGGTTCTTGAAATGGTTCTTAAGAACCATTTCAAGAACCACTGACATAAGACGGGAACATTTTGAGAGATTTTCGCATTGCTGTGACAAGGAATTAAATAAATATAACTAAGGGCAGATATGACTTTCCTTTCGTGCACTCACATGACGAGTTGTGGTATTGGCTGTGCTGGATGTTATTAGATAGGCAGAGATACCTCTCCGAACTCTTCAATAACTGGTGGAATACATGCAGTGGGTCTCCACACACTGTGTGCTTCCCTTTAGGACACAACAAATAACTGGACATGTAAATTACGAACAATTACAAAGAACGATATGTAAAATAACTCTGAAAATTCGACATTTCGAGTACACGTATTAAAGAAATTTAATCTAATGCAATTTTCAAAATTACATAATAATTGTGCACGACTTTGGAGTCAAAATTTTCAGAATTGCTTACGACTGTACCTACGCTTATTGTCGATGTGTCATTTTATATCATCCTTCATTGTCGAACCACTCACTGTATGCATATCAAGCTTAACAGATACTGTTTTGTCTTTCTAAAGTAGATTTCTATCTTGGGCTTGGCGTCCAAAGAAATTCGCTCGGCCGAGTGACATTCGCTCTGACTTATTTGCTAAAACGGAGACGCTCTAATTGGGAGAACATCGTTCCAATCGATAAAAGCGAATGTCACTCGCGCATGTTGTTGTGCTATGATTATTAAATAAATAAACACAAGAACAAAATCGCTCCAATTCAATCTGAAGTGTAGTGAATGTCGTGAAATTTGTTAAGCGAATGTCGCTTTCCCTGAGAGCGAAGTTTTCTTGGCAGGGTGAGCGAATGCCACTCAGGCGAGCGAATGTCTTTGGACGCCAAGCCTTAAAAACCGCCGTGAATACAAAACTCACAATTTGGTCCACCCTAATCAATTCAAAAAGACGGACAAGCCGATACTTAGACCGACTTCATCAACTTGTATTAACTTCCATAATCGTAACAGACCTGTTAGCTCGTCATATCATAAAACTTTGATATCAGAAGGAAAATTTGTCTTCTGACTATTTAACACTTGTGCAAATTTATTTGAAAAAGCAACAGGGTAGTCAAAAAGAAGAAAATCCATTTGGTATAAACGCACTAGTGATTCTAGTTCGTATGGACTAATTTGTTTGTAAGCGTCCAGAAGTTTTTCCTCATCAGAACTGTGGGTACTAGTATCTGAATCCCCCTCCTTAGAAGGAAAACTTACAAGATGATCAACTTTTGTCGCTTTTAAAACATATTTTGCATCATCCAGTAAGGTCTCATATTTACCAATAATGTCATAGTTTATAACACACGGTTTGCATATATCATAGTTTGACCGCCAGTGTACATTGCTGTGATACTCAATTAGGTCCGGGTCAAGCAGATAGCGCACAAAATCATGGAACGAGATGTTGTACATGCATTGTTTAAGTCGAGTACGTCGTCGTTTATATGCACATGGGTGATACATAAGTTGGATTATTTCTCCAACAGCTTGGCGAAACACCATCTGATTTCTAGTATCGGTTGCATTTGGCGCCAATTTATTGCTAAACGCCGATAGCAGACGACTGAGTGGGTGGCGGGAAAACATCACTTTCGTATAAGTTTTTAAAATATGATCAATTTCTGAAGGTGTGTAACTAGCCAAGCGTTTTAGTTTTCTTGCAACATCCACTGTTTGGTAGCCGCTGTTTTCTGTAGTAGAATTGGCGTGTCCTGTTAAAACATTTAATACTCTCAGCCAACTCGTTCCAGCAACTTTAGGAGTTGTGCAGAATAGAATATTGTGCTTTTCATCAACCACGAGCGATTCTTTTGACTTTTCATTGATATCAAGAATTTGGTGGATGTCAAGGGAGTCGTTGTAAAACTTGTGGCATCCTTGCTGTAAGTGCGATCTTCGTTGTCGTTGAGTGCGTTCATGTCGGGACAGAAAACTGGTATTGTCTACCTTCGGTTCACCAGCCTGTGGAGTGTGAAAGAAAAAAAATCAATATATATCTCTAAATGTAAAACGAGTGGAAAGAGTGAAAATTCACTCAAAAAGGAGTGAAGGGAGTTAAACGCAGGACAATCCGTTTTCGAGTGGAAAATTTTCACTCTAAAATGAGTGTGAAAGTTAAATTTTCACTCCCAAAAGAGTGGAAGATTGTCATCAAAAATCCCCTTTCACTCCTTTTAGAGTGATTTTCCACTCAAAAACGTATTGTCCTGCGTTTAACTCCTACAAAGAGTGGAAATTCACTCTTTTACATTTAGAGAGTATAGATCTGCTAACATGTATATTCAAAACTGTTCACATAATAATGCCGACCATTTACACGACAGGTGCTATCTGATGTTTTTGACTCTACCAAACTTGGTTGGAAAGCCGGAAATGTTTGTACACATGTTGTATAGGTTCATATGTCAAACAGGGGTCATTCGAGGTTCCGGTTTGAGTGCAATCTGAGGTCATTTTACTCGTCGTAGAAATGCTCTTCACTACCAAACCTGTTCATATGAAACAATGGTCAGTGCTTAAACCATCAATCGATTAAGCTTAGGAATATATTCTTTAACTTTTATGACCCTATGCATGATCCTCTGTTGCGTGACAAAAGTTGGCCAGTATACTGACCTCTCTTATGGCTAACACTGAATCACATCTAAATATCCTTTGATTTCAGCTCATGTGTTGTAAAAAGGTTAATGTAAAGTGGACGACCTGTATTTCACCGGTCGGAGTGCCCATCACAAATTTGCGGTGAGGGGTTCGCAACACCTCCTCCCCGTGAGTCTGTTACTTTCGCAGCATTGAAGAAAGTCGGTGCAGCAGGAACAGTAAAGTATAGGCTAACAACTCTCACGCAACATTAGTTTCACGCTTTAATCCGTTATGGTCTATGGAAGGCGGACTACCATTTCAGGGGACTACAATAACTTTCACACCGGTACCCATTTGACACTTGGGTGGAGAGGAGCACATTAGGATAAGTATCTTGCTTAAGGACACTACACACGCCGCCCAACGGATTCGAACCCACGACTCTCAATGCTCGGTGAGTAACAGTCGAGGACTTATCCGCTAGGCCACGCCCGGGGGCCACGCAAGTCCCATGTGTTGTGCTCTGTGCTAAATATTTGGTAGACCAATAATTGTTCGGTCTACACTCTCCCGGGGGCCACTCAATATAATGCTGAAGGCATAGTGTGACTACAGTTTTTCAAAACACTCCTTAAAGGGTGATTTTTCTGAAGTCAAAATATATCCTTTTTCACACCCTAAATGGGGATTTTAGCGTTACCGTTTTAACACTAAGGTTTGAAAAGGTATCCTATTTCTTATAAATAGCTGTTTTTGATACCCTAAACGGCGTCACCTGATTCACCCTTTAAAAACAACCAATTCACCCTTTTCTTGGTCACACTATGCCTGCTGCATTATACTTGAGTGGTTTTCCCGGATCACTCTTGTGGAGGAACATTTAAAGATAGCTAGAGAGACTTGAACTATCCACATTTCGTCTTGTGAGTGCAAGAAAGTCGTATCTGCAATAGCTGCCTTTTGTAATTAATTTAGATTGCACACTTTAAATTCTCCAGTCTTGGGTCAGTGGTTTTTAAAACGGTTCTTGGTGTCACCTGAAGAACCATTTCAAGAGCCATTGACATATGACAGGGAAATTTTGGGAGATTTTTCACATTCTAGTGATAAGGTGTTAAATGAATAAAACTTCAGGCAGCCATTGCAGATACGACTTTTTTGCACTCACATGACAATTTCTTACCTCTTTGGAGATAATATTGCTGCCAGGCGCTGATGGCGTCCTCGTCAAACGCCTTACCAAATCATTCTGTGAATCTATAAATGTTAAATGTAAAGGAAACAAGGTAAAACAAAAAACAATAATGGTATACTCAAAAGGAAAAGGCGACTAATTGTAGGCAGAAATTAATTTGTGATTCAATTTCTTTCCAAATTGCTTGACTAAATTCAATTTCTTGAAAAAATTATCAAAAGAATTCCATAGATTCGGACCAGTTGTTCTGACAGATTATTTTTAATTAACTGAAGATGATATTTATGTTTTGTATGAGTAGTTGTGTACGCCAGATCGTTTGATAAAATAATTATCAAATCATAAGGTATACGCACATATGATATTTTATACATAAATATACACAATTCTAAATTGTTCATACATATCTGTAATATTTAGAACATTGCACATAGCAAAAATGGAATCTGTAATGACTATTAGAAATAGATCTAATGGCCCTCTAATATAGGTCAAAATATGGCAAATTTTGCCAAAAATGGTGGCAGGAGTGGGATTTTGACATTTTTTGGACAAATGTTGACGAAATCTCAAAAACTAAGAAAAAAAATCAAACATTTGAGAAATGCGTTCCTAGATATTGCTTTCTAGATTCTAAAAAGTGAAATGGTTCAAAATTTCACCAAAGCAAAATTTAGTTAGCTTAGACCCAAAACATGATTTTTGGACCCAAGGTCCAAATTTACACATTTTGGTCCAAAAATGACCTGACCATCATCAATGATCATGTTCAGTATGCAAATCCGCTTCACTAGAAATGTTTACTTTTATTTTAATTTAATTATCTGTTGCTGAGTTACAGAGCAAAAACCATTTCTGAAAAAAGGTTGACAGGGCCCTTAAAAAATATAATATTTCCTTGGAGTCTTAACATTTATGTACTTAACTTTTGTTGCTTTATTTATTGTGTTCAGAAATGTTTAACTTATTTTTAACTTAAAACTTTTAGGCCTATACATATTTTTGAAACCACAAAGGTGCAATTCATGTGGCCTCTTTTCTAGCTAAATAAAACGAAGAGTACAAAATAAATATATACTGAAAATTTCACTTGATTCCGACCGTTCGTTTCCAAGTTACATGCTTTTCAGCATTTTGAAAATCTGCATAGACTATTGTGTTGTAATTGCTGTCGGGGCCCCGACAATAATTAGAAAATGACACATTTTTTCACTTTTCTCAAAAATGCAAGCACATATGAAAGAATGGTTTGGGGATCGTAACATACAGGTTGTAACAGAAAAAATACATTCTTGTTAGCAATATCATGAGAAAAATAAAAATGTTGAATTCACAAACTTTCCTTTATTTGAAAGGGTTTTTAATTGGCTACCAGAAGCAGCTTAAGTGATCTCATTTAATGGTCAGGTTCAAAAGTTACGACCATTTAAGTAAAAACCGGTAAAAACTACTTGGGCCGATTTCACCATTTTCCAGCGTAAATAGTTTTTCATGATTCGGTGAAGATCAACAATGCAGTGAGATAAAATTAACAAAAGGCACACTTCATATTTAAGAACATTTAATGTTTTAATTTTTTTCATATGATAAGAATAATTCATAAATGATTTTATGATATTTTAGATAAAAGTTATGCTTTAAGAGGTGAAAATATTGCTCAGGTTCCAGAGTAAGCATAAACAGTTGCATCAAACACTCGATATCTTTGGTTGAAACGGGAATGCAAAGAGTTTATTGCAATAATCTTTTTGAGTTTTTGCAGTTTTTTTATACACTGTTTCATATTCAAAGGAAAATATGGAAATTAAAATCAATTTTCCTAGCTCAATTGATAACACTTGATTTTTAAAGAAGTAAGCCTAAGTTCAGAAATAATAGTGTTTCCTTTGACCTGTATTTAAATCTGGGTACTCTGCCATTTAGATGAGCTTAGATGATATGTTGTGTCACCAACTAAGATATCTCTTAAAAAATTGTTTTGGCGTCCCGTCCAACATTCAGAATACAACAGTCTACAGTCATCATTAAGAGCTCCTATATTGCCTTTGTTAGATGGAACACTAAAATCAGCCTCGTAATCCTGTTGAACATCGTATGGCTGATTTAGAGCAGTATACTGGTAAATGAATCGGATGCACTGGCCCAGGTGTTTTGAAGGTAGGGTCAGTATAATTGCCATACCATAACTCTGCTTGTAGCCCATCAATTTGGATGAAACAAAGTGCATGTTGTAGCTAAAGAAAATGGCTTTCGATATAAATAAATGACAATGTGATACAAAGTGTAACTTTATTCTTTCAGCGTATATAATAATGTATAACTTTTTCTGTTACGACCTGTACATGTATACCACTTGAGGATTCTTATAAGCTAAAAAACTCAAATGTGATAGAGGTGACCTTGAGGGTGAAAAGTGGATCATGAATTGCCCCTTTAAATGTAAATTAGTTAGTAAAAGCTTACATTTTATTATGTGTCTAAAAGCTGAACTCTATTGCAACCCATTGTATGTTTTAATGTAACGTACACAAAATGTAAATTGAAATTTTATATGCCAAACTATACGCAGGCGTATATAACAAGTCACAAGTGGTCAGAATATGTAGTCAGAACACCTGGCCAGGTTACGGAAACACCGCATCTAATACCTCAGAATAAAACCAGCATTACCTTCATTTTCCCTACCTCGATACTTGTATCTGTAAAATGCTATTCCTCGACTTTGCTCCAGTCCAGTTGGTGATACTCGAGTGGGTTTGAAATACGCAACCCTGATGAATTCTGCAACTGATGTAAGTGTCACGACAACAAGAAGGCATACGAATAATCGAAACACCTCCATGACTCCACTGGTAGCCATTATAAAGGAACAGTAGTATTTAGAATTTTTCCCATATTTTATCAGCACAGACCAGTGTCATATCCTCGGGATCAAATCAAGGCAAATCAGGAATACTTTTCCATGTTGTAGGCCCGGTTGTAGGGCTGTCAGTGGTAAATGCCCCGGGGTAAATGCTTTCCACGTGTCAAGTTCAACAAGTCAATGTCAGACTTGACTTGTGTATAAACAAAACAAAGAGCAGCATATGCACAATGCATTTC
>JXSR01S013472.1:4832-15833 GCA_000969725.1 Ophiothrix spiculata
GGCACAGCAATCCCTATGTATGCGGTGCCTACAGAGCATTCCTGACCACAGAGACTTCTGGGAATGAATATGACATCATGATGAAACCAGTGTTTGGTGAGGATAAGGAACAGGTATGAGTATGACATCATGAGGGAGCCTGTGTTCGGACGTAAAACACATAACTGATTTTACGTGACCTAAAATCTCCACTGAATGAAATGATTATCATAAGACTGTCTGACAAAATACGTGATAGAAGCCCTGTCACAGAAACTTGATTAGCCTGTCCCTTATTGAATGAAAGGTACCTTGAAAAGGAAGATTTTTTGTTTGTTCATACATGTATAAACAAATTATCAAGAGACAAAATATTCCATATTCATAATAAAGTTCAATCTAGCAGTAAATTCATAATTGTCACAAATTATTCGCACTGTTAAATGGACCTTCCTGAACGCTCAGATTGGGTGTTTTTTGAGAAAATAGTGGAAAATGCACCCAAGTTTCATAAATTTAGGTGCTTTTTAAAAAAATTATCTAAAAAAAAAATTTTCTGACCGACCGACTCATTTTTTCAGAAACAACAATTTTTTTTCTTGGTCTTAACTAACTTCTAAATCAGTTCTCTACAGGTACTGAAAGTGGTATACTTCACGCTATATTTATTTTCGTGCTTTTCGCGCTCACCTCGCTTAGCGCAAAAATTAATATACTGCAAAAAAATGGTATGTGCATACCGCTGCACGAACATTTATGTGCAAAATGATTCAAAATTGACTCCTGCACGAAAATATTGGCGTTTACAGTAGGTTCACAGGATATTTCTTTATTTTACTTTCAGTCTCCTCTGCTTCTATTTGCTGGTGAAGCATACCATAAAGGTTTCCAATCAACAACTCACGGTGCTATGGCAACGGGATACAGCCAGGCTGACAGGCTGATTGCCTACTACCAGAAGTCAGCTAAAAGGTAAAAAATTCAACGATGATGCGACCAAAATCTTCCAATCAACAACTCACAGTGCTATGGCAACGGGATACAGTCAGGCTGACAGGCTGATTGCTTACTACCAGAAGTCAGCTAAAAAGTAAAGAATTCAACGATGATGCGACCAAAATCTTCCAATCAACAACTCACGGTGCTATGGCAACGGGATACAGTCAGGCTGATAGGTTGATTGCTTACTACCAAAGATCGGCTAAAAAGTGAAGATTTCAAGGACGATGTGACCATAAAGGCATCCAATCAACAGCTCACAGTGCTATGGCAACGGGATACAGTCAGGCTGTTAGCCCTCTACCAAAGTTCAACCAAGAAATAAAGACGTAGGCCAGGGTCAGACGAATTATGACATTGCATTTATAACAATAAATTTATTGTCATAATAAATTACGTCATGCGGTCACACGTATTATGATGTCACATTTACTACAAAAATAAAATGTCATAATTAATTATGAGATGGTATTAGCACAACATTTTCAGCATGTAAACTATACTAATCCAATGTCGTAATTAATTACGTGGTGGGGTCAAACTGGGTTTTGCCGGATTATTTTAACTTTTATTGCAATAAATCTAACTCAACGATGGAAATTGTCATTGTTCAGTTTTTTTAATGCGATGACGACCCAATTGTAATAGGGGGTCGCACGTATAATGGCAACCAAATTTGTTGTAGTAAATGCAATGTTGTCATTCGTAGACAGTGATTTGACAGCAAAAGTTTCCAATCATCAGCTTAAAGTGCTATGGCAATGGGATTCAGTCAGGCTGATAGGCTGATTACAAAAGTTCAGCCAAGAAGTAAAGACTTAGATGGTGATGCGATCACCTCTGCTTCCAATCTACAACCCATGGTGCCATGCCATATGCTGGGCTCCGACATCTATCCAAAATTAAGACGCCGGTAACCGCTTATCAATATAAGCACTTGGGCCATGTCCTGAAGGCATTTGTTTTTAGCGTCAAACACATAATATGTGTGACGCATTGGTGATTGCGTGAATTTCTTGTAACGTGTAGTTAAATGCGGTGCGTCTGGTCACGCATGTAAACTTTGCCATTTTGTTAACCTCTTCACCAAAGCCTTCCACTCACAAACGATTGCTGTGTAGCTAGATAGGGCGAGTGAGCTGGCATGTTTTGTAATTCTACTGGTCAAAATTTTGACCAATTATGATCAGTGGTTACCTGCGATAGTATTCCAAATTTCACAGGTCTTGTGAACTCTTTCACTCCGGAATAAAGTTTTCACAATCCATCCTATTTGGAAGGCAATCTGCTATGAGCGGCTCACAGACATCTCACTTTATGATAGTATACGATAATTATATGGCGCCAGGGTTGTTCTCTTTGCTAATAAAAATGAAAGTGCTAGGTAGCTCTTTGTTTCAACTGCTTGCTGGCAAATTTTCGACCAATTTGGGCTTGTAGTTTTTTTAGAGCAATTTGAAAAAATTGTGTCGAAATAGAAATTCTGGCCAATCATGCATGCTTTTGTAAGCCGCTGTGAGTGGCTTGCTGGAGTGAAAGTTAAATGATTGCATATGTGCAAAATTGTTCCTTTTGTACCTAAATGAATCAAGTGATATTGTGGATATTGAACTTTATTTTGTAAAATGAGCCTACATTTATGATATGCCATTAATTTGGCACTGCAGGTATTAGAAATGATAGTTTTCTATTGATCGATTTATGTGGCCTTTCTTTTGTATACGCAATTCAATCAATTTGACAAATTGTCTAAAATTTACGCAACATATTGCATCAAATAGACTTGCATGTAATTTAGCAGAATTAGTTGAATTTTAATTTTATATTTATGTGACAATCAGTTCAGTAACTGAACAGGGGGGGGGGGCACCCCCACAAAATTTGACAATGTACAAAAAAGGTCCACAAAAATTCCCTAAATGCCCACCAAAAGAACACCTAAAGCACCAAAACACGTAAAAGTAAGGTTGTTTTAGGCTTATTAAAAATACAAAACAAAATGGGTTTTTTTGCTTGTCACTTTGTCAAAACCACTAAAATTAGTTTAGGGTCAACCAAAACAATTTTTTTCCTCCAAAAGGTCCACTTTTTGAAAATCTGCACCCCCTTGAAAAAATCCTGGCAACGGGCCTGCCACTGAATAATGCAATAAAAAATGAGCTGCAAATCGATTTCAAAGATACTGATTACTACAGTTTATAATAGCAACATGCAACCAATTAACCGTGAATAGTTGCACTTCCTGGCAAATTTGACCTTCAAAACTTTAGGTATAGGTTATAACGCTTATGTATGAAGGTGTTTTATGTCAAAAAACGATATTTGACCTTTTCACCCTATTTTTACTTAATTAGATGCGATTTATTCAAAGTGTAGATTTGCGACTTTCCTCTCATTTTGCCAGAGCAGCCCACATATGTGTCCATTCATCTCTAAATAGCTGTAAATGCAACAATTACAGGTTAAACCTACATGTAAATGTTGCAGATTTTCAATCCTTATGCTTGTTTCAAAACACCTGCAAAGTTTCATTTCAAGGAAATTATTGAAAATATAAAATATATCTGTATATTTTGAGTACAATCAACAGAAAATGTAGCGCTCACTGATCTGTGAACACATTTATCTCAGTTTCACATTTTACTTGCTGACAACCTTTGAGTAACCATAACTTGACTTTTGGAAACTGGGTGAAATTCAATGTAGTGTCATTTTAATCCTTATTACATGTTCTTTGCAAATGTTTAAGAACATGAAAATGACAAGAGGCAGCATTTATGGCTGATTTGAGATGAACGGTAGGCTGATTCACAAAAAAATTAAGTTCTTAATTTTCCAAGGCTCACCTCCTCATATTGTTTCTTTTAGTATCAGAATCAATCCTACTAAATTTAAAAAAAAAAAAATTAAGGGGCGCTGCCGGCGATTTTAGTTTTCCACACACAAAGTCAGGTTCTCTTTATTGTCAGAAAAAGCCATGATAAATTCTTTCTAGAAGGCTGAAAATTGCTGAGTATATTTAGCAATGTGTCCTTTTGGAGCTTGTGTGGTCTAGCGGAACAGAGCAGGAGTCATAATCAGCAGGTTGTGAGTTCGAGCCCTGTTAGCGCCAACGAGTTATGCCTGTGGGCAAGGCATTTATTGTCAACTGCTTCATCGACCCGAACGTTATATTGGTAATTAGTAATTACTTGGAATATAGTCGAGTAGCGCCGTCTAATGGTACATCGATACCAAGGACATTGTAAAAGGCAGCTGACCGTATTCTATTGGAATGTAATAATTGTCATAAGCACTTTGACCCGATGTTAATTCAATCGGAAAAAGCGCTATATAAGTGGGATAATTATTATTATTATTTAAATAAAACAACAAGAAAAAATCAACAAAATTTCCTCATTTTTCTATAAATTACTTTTTTCTGAAAGTATCTGCAGGTGCCATTTTTCATAAAGTTGCATTGCACATTGATATAACTTCTAGTCTTAGGTCAGTTGTTCTTGAAATAGTTCTTTTTCAAGAGCCACTGACATATGTGGAGAAATTTTGAAGGATTTTGTACACTTTAGTGATAAGGTGTTAAATAAACGTAACATATGGCAGCCATTGCAGATACAACTTTCTTGCACTCACATGAGATACTTTAATCATTCCAATTTATATATAGTGACCATATGCTAGGGTCAATTATATTGAGATATGCCTAAGTACTAGTACAATCAGGAACCAATTGCATCTGAAGAAATGTAATACTAGTATATTGTCTCAAATGGACTTAATGGGCAAAATCTAAATAGAGCCAATATAGTAGACAATTTACCAAAGAGCAATCTAAATTAATGTATTGTACTATAGATCATCATTGTTGTTTTATTTATGTATGCCAGCTTGATTTCAAGTAAATTTCTTGATCTAGACTGTCTGGATTTCGGTATGCATGTAAAATGTTGTAAATGTGCTAGCGCTATGTTACATGATTGTAACTAAGTGATTTTCCGAATTTGTACAATATGTACGGTATAACTAAATATGCTATTAATATTATAATATGTTATATACTGTATTAATAAATTTAAGCATGTTGAAACCCTATGACATTATTTCAAATAGTTTCAACCATCTTGAGAAAAATCCGTAAATATTTCTTTTGAAAAGACTATTTACGGGTTTGAAAAGACTATTTACGGGTTTGAAAAGACTATTTACGTGTTTGAAAAGACCATTTACGGGTTTTGAAAGACTATTTACAGGTTTTCTGCATAATTTATAGCCGCAACAAACTTAGACACGCAAGCCAATACGCGCATCATAACTTATTGCTTGCATTCATTACTTATAGCATTTTGTTAGTGCATTTTTTAATAAGATTAATTAAATTAGGCCATTTGGGAAGTAAAAATTACATTACTTAAAAATTTATTAATACAGTATATATAACAAATATATACTGTCATTTTTCAGATCTCTAGATTAAAACTATGGTCCTTCAGTGACTAAATTTTAGCTATTTTAGTCAGTATATATTTGTATATTATGTGTTACAGCAAAACCTAAATGTAAGCTTTAATGTTCTACCCTCTCTTTAAATATTGATTATTCATTGGTTCTTAACAGTTTTGTTAATCAGACACTTTTAGCTCTGACTTAAGGTACCTTTTGCTGTAACACATCACATATGCCATTTTAATTTACCAGTACGTGTATCTTATTTGTATCACTGGGTCAAGCTTGTACAGTATTTTTCATGCATAGAGTTATTTCAATTTTTTTTTTATTGTTGATGCTTGTTAAAAGCTCATGGGTAACAGCGATTTTATGCACATACCAAATGTTCCTTACGGCAGGGTACTCAGGTTCAACTCCAAATGCAGTAGATAATTTTGTTAAGTAATATTTACTTGCATTTTATATATTAGTATACTGTTCTCAAAATTCCCATGGAAGCTTTGAATTGTTTTCAACAGTATAATAGCCAATACAATTCCGACACATTTGCTCACATGAGACCTGCTCACACTTAAAATCCCTACTGATATTATATTTAATCACTGCAACATCGCTCAATACGCAGTCTTTACACACGCTACATGAAGTGTGCTACAATGTTCAAGACTGCGTATCAAGCAATTAATGTAGCAGTGATGAAATTGCTGGATTCTGAAAGCACCATGACACACCTCAATGAGTGACGATCAAAATGGCCACCATCGAGATCCTATTAGCAGGAGCGGACATTCGGGCGTTTTGTTCACATCGGGGACGTTTGCCCATTTGGGTTTCCAACCAAGTTAAATATAACATTTTTTGAAAAAATGACCTAGGAATGGGTATTTTAATTCTAAACACTCACTCGCATGTTGCGTCTTTTTTACTTTTTTGGATTTTGGCCAATTTTTTGATTTTCATGCCAAATAAGGTCAAAAATTCACTTTTTACCATTTTTGGCCATTTTTTGACCTTATTTGGGATGAAAATCAAAAAATTGGCCAAAATCTAAAAAAGTAAAAAAGACGCAACATGCGAGTGGGTGTTTAAAATTAAAATACCCATTCCTAGGTCATTTTTTCAAATTTTTTTATTTTTAGCTTGGTTGGAAACCCAAATGGCCAAAAAATGTGTTTTTCGTGATTTCCTCAAAAAATGTGATTTTTGGTCAAAAATCAACATCACCATCATGTTCCTTGTGAAAATTCCTTTCTGGAAATGTATACTTTTATTAACTTTAAGCACTTTGTTCAAAAGTTATGGTACAAAATAAATTTGCAAAAATGCAACTATGAGTGATGTGCTTTCACCCCTTAACAAATCAGACCATCAAGATTTTTCTGGTCTTTACAAAATGTGCAATAACTTTTGATTCAGATATCCAAATTAAACAAAACAAAATTCCTGTAAAAGCCAATGGTCTTCTCTATAATATTATTGTAACGTTTGCTCACCATTGTGCTCTGTTCTTTCAAAATAAAAGTTCCAAAGTTTTTTGTGGGACACCCTGTAGGATTTTCAAGGTGGTCAAAATAAGTATCATTCGCCCTTTTTTATATTCCTTGGTCATTGATTTAATTATTTATCCATTATTATGTTGTGTTTTAAATGTAAATAGACCGATTAAGAAATTAAGGCAAAATTACTGTGTTGGTTTCTAGGGTGATGTATGCTGTTGATTGCTATGCACTGGTTGTGGCCTGCTGACACACACCTTTAAGACCATGTATCAGTAGGCTGTTCCCCTGTAAAGTATACCCTACTTCCGTGTGCCATTGTCCCCAACTGTCACACGCCAAACACAGGGAGCATTTGACGTACACAGGGTCCCTGATACAGCCACCAAGCAAAACAAATTGTTATTGTCTGCTGTGGTGAGTGACAATTGGGGAACATGGAACAAGGGCATATGCTAGTGGTGAACAGCCAACAGGGCTTTACACACCCCACTCCTGATACAGTATGTGTGTAATGACTGGTATTGATGCATCTGGATGAACTTTAATTGTACTCATATATTTCTGTAGCTATCTTCAGCTGGCCATTCTTTTTGATACGTCACGTCACAAACATCATAAAACATACAAGACATGCTTTTTAATGTTTCCTTAGAACTTGAGAATGCTTATACTCTTGATTATGATTCCAATAGGGTAAAACATACATTGCTTAATTTCTTATGTGCATCTTAATTTCACTAACTTCAATTTTGCTGTAAATTCCAAGCTATGTTAAGATTTACTTCAGTGGCATGTAAATTGAGTGCTTTGTGGTGCTAACTAATTTTCATGTATTACAGTAGTCCTTAGGGTATGTGCCAGCCTGTCAGGGTAACCACTTCTGTGCCACAGGTTTCAAAAATGACTCTATGTAAGATGGACAAAAATGATGAAATGACCTATCCAAGACATTATCTGCCATATCTGGGAGACCATATGCGATTGCTCACCCCGAAAGGGGGACTTTGCAGATGATATCAATATTGATTTTATCATTTCATCTGTTACAGTTGGCTATTTTCTAAGCTTCAAAATGACACCTTACTTGTTGAAATTGATTGCTGCCTACTAAATTTCACCAGTTTCTTGAAAAGTGTTCTGTCGCAAAGTCCCCCTTTTCAGGGTGAGTCATCACATATGAAGATGTGGTGCAGTTAAAAAGGTAATTGCTCACCATTTGAGCAATTTTAAGGAGTTTTCCCAGAAATTTAAACTGGTTTAATAGCATTTTATAGGATACCAAAATCATTCTTCCACAGTGACCTATCTTGAGTTTCTACCCTATTAGAGTCTGAAGCTGAATTTGATACCCTTACTGAGACATGCAATGTGCCATGTCAATATATTATACCCTATATTACAGTGGTTGAGACAGAAGGTCCCACATTTTTTGGCACCTGGGTAATTCTGGAGGTGGCTACTCAACCAGAATACTTGTTTACTTCTCCAGGAGCTAGGAAAAGACCATCAACTTTACATGTCCAAAAACCAAACTACGCAGTAAATGTACAGCATCTGCACACCCATAGATGTTGTAATTAAGTAGCATTTGTATATGCTGTCAAATGCACTTATAAATATGCATAGCATGCGACAATGGCATCGGCATGCGACAATGGCATCGGGTGCACCGGATGAACACATCTTCAATCATGGAACATTTGTGTTGGGACACTAGTGTATATTTCAGGCTATGTTTCTTTCAAACTTTGGTCTGAATTTGAACGAAAATTTTCAAAGAAAGATTTATGTTTTAGAGTTAACCTTTACAAAATCATATCCTTCTCAGCCCCCATCAAACAATGTTGAGAGGTGCACCAAAAGATTTGGTAACACGGTATTTATCAACACTGTGCTAAGGGAGAGGGGGCAAATTTAAACTTAACCTTCAAAGTGTCCCAACACTTATTTCCATGATTGTTTATAGAGTTGAGATAAATCTATGTAATGTGCCTTATATACCATTCTGTGAATTCTATGGCAATTTTTGTGTTAAATGTTGTATTGACTTTTACCAATTATTTTGAGTGATATGTTGTGCAATTATTAGACTGGAAAATTTAAAAACTAAGATCAATAAAGTGCAAACATAAAAGCAGATATATGGGAGCAATGTAATTTTGTAAATAAATAATATATTTCAATAAAAAACTTATGTATCTGTATATTTTTTCCTTTCACAACTGCCTGTCTCTTCATTCACTGCAAAGGAATCCATCCTATAGATGCAAAGGAACTTCAGGGGGGGGTACTCAAATTTGGTTTGGTAGGGACGTACGTGCCTTTGGGAAATTTGGAAAGCCATCCATCCAAATACGGTAACATTTTTAAAGAAAAATTGACCCATCCATATACCAAATATTCTAAATTTTGAGCTAAATTTGATAAAAAATCTCATTTTTTCTGTCCAAATTTGCTCTATTTTGGCAAAATTTTCTAACATTTTGAGAAAAATGTCCAACAATTTTGAAAAGAAAACACATCAAACTACCTCATTTTGCAAAGAAAAAGGACCGATTGGAATACCAGAAAGCCTGATTTTGCTACCCGAATTTGCGGCACATAGCCATAACCCCTTTTGTACTAAGTAGCCCCCCCCCCCCCGGGACCCATCCTATATTCTATAAACCTTGAAGTATGCAGCAAGCAGGTGATTAATGCACATAAACCAATATGACCACCATACAGGAAAATAAATTAGTCCATATTTTTTGCGAATCATATCAATGTACCCAATCATGCTGAAGGTTCAAGGGTTGTCCCCGGGGTTTATCCATGTGGTATAACAGAATTTATATAGTCAAAAATAATA
The DNA here is from genome assembly GCA_000969725.1 of Ophiothrix spiculata. NCBI lineage: Eukaryota > Metazoa > Echinodermata > Ophiuroidea > Amphilepidida > Ophiotrichidae > Ophiothrix > Ophiothrix spiculata. The sequence continues at coordinate 14,607 of JXSR01S013472.1, forward strand.
CCAACATCATGAAAGATTAATGCACAAAATATTAAAACACATGGATTTGGCCTTAATCAATCCTAATCAATCATTGCTATAATAGTCTCTTTCACAACACTAAAGCACCAGTTCAATGTTGTAGAATACATGGGATATACTATGGATCTCGTAACAATCTTGCTTGCTGCATACTTCTAGGTTTATACAGTATAAGTGAACAAATTTAATGATAACAAAGTTAGGTGTATAAGGGTTTGTGTACAAAGAATAAGCAATGTATATTAGGCTGTGATCACATGCATTATTTGCTATAGCTTCCCGGAAAGGTACTCATATTTTGAAATTGACGGGTGATCATCCCGTCAAAAACAATATGAGTGCCTCCCTGAGAGGGTTTTGGGCATATCGTATACTGTATACTTCTATGTGATTGCAGGCATAAGGTCTTAGGTGTAGCTGTGTGGGTACGAGAATGTGTAGGATGGGATAGGGGATAGTAGAGTTGTGGGTATGTACCTTGTTATCCTACCCTATGCCTACTATCTATACCCACTATCCCCACCCCTATACTTTGATCAACACCAAATAGGCGGGCCTCTTCACATCGTGAATTGATACAGATAAGTGCGTGCGTAGCTAAACATAGCACAACTGCAGACAGCAGGAGACGCAGTGCCTGTTGACCGTGTGACTTGCGCATCAAAATATACGGCGCGCGTGTAAGTGGTATTATGTTTTAATACTTGCGGATGAAGAAAAGCCCCATAATTCTCGCCTATTTAGTGTTGATCAAAGTATAGCTACTATACTACTATCCCTGTGCTCCTACATAATCCTAAACCTATCACTACTTTATCCACTGCCCCTATTCACTATCCTACCTCGGGATCCCACCCTGCCTACCTTACACTTTCCATGCACCTTACTTCTACCCTTACATATGCTACATGTATACAGGGTGTCCCAGAAACACCTTACAAGAAAATTACACGCAAAGATTGTAAGGTTTTTTCAGGAACACCCTGTAAAGAAATCATGTAATATTTTTATGTTACCCCTATATTATTATGTTACCCCCCCCCCCTCTATTATTATGTTATCCCCTCTATTACTACACCTACAGGTCTGATAATCACTGGAAAGTCACCTAATCAGTAGATCCTTCCCCTAATCAGTGTAGGGTGTATCCCAGATAGCAAAGCTTAGTTGGACCAACTTTGGGCCAATGTCGGCAGTTACGTTGGG
>JXSR01S013472.1:29451-59252 GCA_000969725.1 Ophiothrix spiculata
ATTTTCATAAGATTTGGACACAAGGATATCATGGTGAGGTTACACATGTGACATAAAGATAAATGGAATCGAAGGTGATCTGGGTCATCTGAGGTCAAAAAACCTCTATGGTCAAGACATTTACAAGTTTTTGGAAAATATGTCACTATTTCCACGTACTTTCATGAATTTTCATAAGAATCGGGTACTAGGATACCCCTACAGTGGGTTGACGTGTGACATGACCGATTAGGTGTAAAAGTATTTTAATGGGTCATGTGGGGTCATTATTTGTTTTAAGTTTAATCACCCTGAATAAGCGATTGATAATTAATAAAAAAACGAAAAAAAGAGGTTTATCTAGAAGAGATTGGATGGTACTTGTGATGTATGAAGCTATATTGAAGCTCTTTGTTACAAAAATGGCGTCTGAAAAAATATATATGTATTTGAAATATTTCTTATGTTACACCCTGTATATTTTCTACACACCCTGTATAATGACCTTGTAATTATAATAGATGATTCCTTCCTTTTTACCATTTAAGAATATATATAAGTGAATAGTTTTAATGTTTAAGTAACGCAAAGTGAAAACTCCTGGTTTTGCCCCATTATTTTTGTGTTACCAAAAAGTAACCCAATTTACGGCGCATGACCATATATGCATTATAATCATTGGCAGAACAACTTATGGCAATTTATTTACGATGCATTTTAAAGCGAATCTGCCATGCTACTTGACAACGGCATCACTACACAAAAATTGATGGTGGATCATACCCGGTTCTGTTGGAGCTTATTCTTCACATGAGAAATGAAAAAGTATTTTGCCTTTTTAGTCTTGTATGAATTAGACTGTCACAAAAAGTACCAAGCAGAACTACTGTCAGAGGATGGTGTTCGGATTTTGTATCCTAGCCTTGTTAGATGGCAACAAAATAAGCCTTACATCAAATTTTGCATGGGGACTTACTCAATAGACCTTTCCAAAACACAACTTTCCCAGGCTGATTTTACACTTTCCGGCAATTGCCGACAGAAAAAGTGACTCTTCAACACAATAACCAGAATGTTCAGTTCGCGTTCTTGTTAACTGGTTGCGTACAAATTCAAACTTGTAATTAGCGTTAGCACTATAGAGTCACTTTTAGTGTGATCGCCCTGATGTGACTTAAATCGTAAGCTTAATCAGCCGATTTCAAATGGAAATTTCACTCTTTGTGTCGGTGAGCTTATGGTACCATCAGCCAAAAGTTGTTCAGAATTAGTGTATCTAATAATGTACGGGCCTGGTTCTATTTATTTTCAACTTTTATTGCACTGAAAAAGCAAAAGGATTTTTGGAAAATGTTGTTTACAAAAACATATATGCTAATGAGCTTGAACGTGATTGGTTGTTAAAACGGCCACGTGATCGATGTTCCAAAGATTTCCGAATGGATTTTAAAAAGGTCTATGGCAACTATTACTTTGGTGGAATGTCAATTTACCCTCACAACAATCTTAGAAAATACACAAACTCACATGTCATAATATTATGAAAACATTTCAACATATTTATTATATAAGATGCTGGCAAATTTTTATCAAACAAAGAAATAACCATGATATTAATGATACAAAAACCTGACCATCATTACTGAATTCCCATGACTTTCAGGTAATAAATATCACAAATGATGCTTTGAAAATGAAGCATACATCCATAGTACAGTAGTTGGGGCTCTTTTCAGAGCCATCAGGAAGGTTAAGCCAGATAAAAGCATGCTGTAAGACAGAACTATAGGTTCCATAAATACCACCAAGTATTGTAAACAAAAAATTAAACACAACTGGACTAAACATAATTTGAACAGCTTAAATAATCATGACCTCATCAAAAGAAAAGCTCAGGCTATTATGGGATCACTTCCAAAACTCGACCATCGTTAACGTTGACAGCCTGAAATCAGCCATTCTTGGCGGTTGCTATTTTTGACAACAAATAACAAGACAAGAGCCGGTGGTTCTGGGCTGTCAAGTACTGGTTTAGTTTTGGGGGCTTGCTTAAACCTTTTCAATACTCATAAAATACCATTCCCATATCTTTTAAATCACTGCTTGTATATCAGATTTACAGTGACTTAGAAATACCTAAGTCTGTCCTACAGCATGCTTATACTCAATTACCCATTTAATTTAAGAAAAAAATAGTCAGAATAGAATGTTCTCAGTAGTTAAAACTGTAATTCTAATCGTTAAAATTAACTATTATTGGGCAATTGAATTAAAACAATAGCAAATCACAGGGACACGGATTGATACAAGATAGTTGGCAAATGTACAGAGTAGGGTTCCTAGCCATCAAATCATCAATTTGCTAAATTATTATATTTTGAAAGAACAAAATATTATTTGTCAATCCAACACAATTTGCTAATTCTGAGATTTGAACATAAGAAAATATTCGGTTACAACTCCAACCCAGATTGCTAATTCTTAAGATTTGAAAAATAACAAAATAGTTGGTGATAACTCCAGCACATTCTTATTTAGTCAAGCTGCAACATTTCTTATTTATTCAAAATATATGTAGAACTTATTAAATTTCAGAATTGATTTTCCATGGTATGAATATACCGTATCCACTCCTCCAAATTTAACCGTTTGAGCTTCGGAATGTACACTGCCATACCGTTGATTTATTTCATACCAGTGTGTCAAAAATGGTCAAAATATTTTGATAATTTTGATAAAGTTCCTGTATGATTTGTTTAACTTGTTTTGAAAGTAAGGGTACTTATTACTTTAAGGTGTTTTCCAGATGGCCAATAGTTGAATTGGATGAGTGGATATGGTACAATTGATAAGAAAGAGCTGTCCCTTTGTGGGGATCAAATCAACACGCTACTAAAATAATTGGATAACTTATCTCATTAATAAAAAATGAATCTGGCAAAATCAGCCCATGACCATGAACAAATCATTTTGTCATGTACATATTTGACCAATTCGTATGTAGAGAGAGCTCTACAAGTATAGGAAGCTGATTTGAATAACATTCTTATTAGATGTAAAAATGAGTTCTCCAGTTCTCCAATTATTTTACAAAATTTTGAATTAGCTGTATTCACTCACTCTACCAATGGGGCTTTAGTCTTCCTCAAAACCACAGAAAACATCTTAAATAGACTAATTTAATATTTGTCCTGTAAGGCTCGGTTCACATAGAAGTATATCATATTTGCCATATGCTCCTGGGGAGGCACTCATGTGTTTAGTGATGAGGATAATCCCGGCCATTTCAATTATGAGTGCCTCCCCCGGGAGCGTATAGCGAATACCGTATACTACTATGTGTACCCAGCCTTAAGGACCCAACGCATGAGTATCCTATGCGATCAACCATTTCACTATGTTGTGTGTAGATGATGTCATGCTCGACAGCGCAAGCTACCGCTTCCAGGAACCACTGCCATACAGAATAGCAAAATCATAAGTACTAAAAATCTTCAATTTGCATTGCAGTGAGTTATCACAATGTTGTTACTACATTTGATAATTGTGATGATTTGGGAAACTCATCAGTCACTCATCTAGCGTTGAGAAAGATGGTAGTCTCCATCGAAACGTCCGCAGTGAGTAAACATTCATGTTACTACTTGCATGCTTGTATCAGATTAAAGAACTCATTGCAATGGTTCTTCAGGTGACTAACACCTGACAAACCATTACAAGAGTCACTGACATATGGTAGACAAACTTTGAGGGTTTTGCTGCTTTCAGGTGACAAGGTGTTAAATAAATATCACACATGGCAGCCTTTACAGATACCACTTTCCTTGCACTCATTTGACGATGTAGGTTTCGCCTTGCATGGGTTTCACTTGATCACAACAAACATTATCATTACAACTTAATTGCCGATTGTGCCTTGTATTTAAAAGAGAAAAATTTTTAGAGCACAGGGCCTAATGTGTAATCTGGGTGAAACTGCAGATTCTACCTTGTATTTAGGACAAAAAAAAGCTTCAGAGCACAAGGCGTGATGTGTAATTTTGGGTATTACCAAAATGCTAATAATAAGGTATGGTTTCTCATGGTGATAAAGTTGTATCTGTACACTATCTGTTCATGTTGCTGTGAGGGGTCGCTTTAAAACTTAACCGGTGGTTTGGCGCCTGGAGCCAGTGGTTCTAGGCAGTTGCCATTATTGAGAAAATTAGCACCAGGCCAGAACTGGTGGTTCCAGGCAGTCATGGTGCATTCAGTCCAACTACTTCACAGCGAATTCATCGCACGCGCTACGCATATTGCGCTATAACTTTTGAAAACTGCGTATCGGTAGACGTCGAGCGATGTTGCAGTGATGAAATCGCTAGACTCTGAGCGCACCATCAGCCGTCAGCTGAGTTCTGAAGTGACAATAAGCCATAATTACTAGGTCACATTTAAGATGCCGCTTCAAATCTTGGCCAGCCAGAACTGGCGGTTCTGGATGGTTATCATTGTTCAAAAGAATAGCAACCAACCAAAACCGCCAGTCGAGTTTGAAGTCTTCCTTAGGCAACGAAAGTGTCCGAGTGGCTAAAATACAGATAAGACTCTGTGAACGAGTTCCATACATATCCAAATTTCTTATTCAAATCTATAACAGAAAATCATGCAACAAAAATAAAACACATCCCTCTATTTTGATAAGATAAATGACTTGGATTTCAACATAAATTACTGTTAGGGATATGAAAATAAGTTATCTGTACAAAATACCCCAAACAAATAATGTCATCCTCCCAAGTTCTTGAGACATATACAAAATGTAAACCAGGGCGTCACTTGGATGCAAAGATCTTTGCCCCTGGAGGAACCAAAAACATTTCATAACTCGTCTGGTGGTATGTCCGCCCGGAACCGTCGGTTTTGACCGGTTACCATTGTTCTAAATAATGGCTACTACCTAGAACCTAGGTTCCGGGCGGTCATGCGCCAGTTGAATTTTGAAGCGATGCCCGAGAAAAGAGACCAAATCTTTATTGTAGGAGAATTAAAAAAAATATCAGCGAACTGTGAATACAGGGTGGTTCAAAAAACTCAAAACCCAAGTTCAAAGTCAATTTTTACTTAGAAATTGTGCCTCTATCACCTTCATTTGGCAAAGGTATTATGTGGGATAGTTTTTAAACCATTCCTGCATTTTTGGTCAGGTTTTGAGCATTGTCTTTTAAGATACAGCCCATTATCAAAATATTGATTCAAAGTGGCTTGTCCACGATTGGTTCTCTCTCCTTCTGACTTAAACCTTTCAATGGATTACACAACATTGATGTGTAATCAATTTAAGTACTCTAACCTGCACGTACTGCACTGCATGTTGTGTTACAGGCGTTCCCTGCTTGATTTGAAGGCGTTTTCAAGGCATTTTCCTAGCTGATCTTTCAATGTAATTTCGTCACTTTACAGCACCTAAGGACCTGAAATCTATCTGACAACGATTGAGTGACTAAGTCAAACCACTCTGTTGGAAAAAAATTACCGAAGAAGACAGAACAAACAAAAACATACAAACTATCAAACCCAAAATTACTTGAGCTGGAGTTCAAAAGCCTCTTGTATGAACCTGTAATCTGAACTGCACCATGAAGTTGCTGAAACTGGGGCTCCATTATCTGAAGCTGTGTTCAAGTACATCATTAAATTAAAAATTGATGATCAAACACTTTCATCAGATAAACATGCGTAATTTAACCTGCAGTACGACATGTGTGGAACCAAATACGGTGCATATCAAGGGGAACAGATTGAAGACAAAAACGAAGAAAAGCTTCCGTGGACAAGCCAATTTGAAGGACGGTTTACATAAAGAGCTGTATCTTAAAACCTAATGATGCAAATTGAATAAAACTTTCAGGGATTGTTTAAAATGTATTAACAATGATTCCTGTGCAAATTCAAGTTGATTGAGGTACAATTACTGTCTGAAACGTGACCTTGAATTTGGGTTCTAAGTTTTTTGAACCACCCTGTAGAACAGAAACAGTATTTGAAATTGTGGCTTCAAAGGTGAAATGTTTGTGGTGTTTTGTAACAGTCAAAACAACAACTTGTTGTTGTTACGGAACCTTGAAATTGAGTGCAATCGAAAGACATCTCATTTAAGGCTCTCTTCCACCTACTATAAGACATTCGCAAAATTGCTGAAACCAGCATTACTATTGTTTGTCGATTTAATTTTTACACACAAGTCTACGATGCAAGCATATAATTTTGGGGTAGTCTACGTTCATAACCGTAAGTGCATTTTCACAAATTAAATCCACAAACAAAAGTCCTCTACATCGAACAAAAGCTATGAATCCGCAAGTCAAATTCATAACATTTAGCAGACACCTTCCAATTTCTGATTTGAACAATCCCAGCGGAGGGAGGCACTCATTCCAATGAATTACAGGTTTGATTTACAATTCTAAATCAGCCATCATAAAAATTGAATTGAATTGAATTCAAGAATCCAAAGAAACAGGCTATCAAATGTCTCTTTTTTTTTTCTTTAAAATTCAGACTCTGTTTGACATCCTCCCAAGCCAGGACCCTGATCCTTGCTTTGGTTTAGACTATATTTGTGTGATTACATGTCCTAAAATTTGCCAACATATTTTAGAAATGGATCAGAGCCAGTAAAGAGTCACTAAGAAATAGGCTCCACATGCCATTTTTAAAACATAAAACATTTGCCCCAGGTTTACATCCGGAGGCTGGACCCAGATCCTCGCTTCCATTTTGACTATTATTTGGATGATGATGATGATGTTGACATTATAAGTCTTGGTAACATCCCTGGTATAATACTCATTGAAGTAGTACACACGCATACAAGGTTTTCAGGCCACATATGTGTAGACTTTTCTGTAAAAATGAAAGGGGAAAAAAGAACAAATTAAATTTACGGAAATCTTTGGTAGGATTGACGAATATAAGAAAAAAAAAAGGTATGATGACTGTATCAAAAGATGACTTAACCACCACTTGTTTGTATGGCAAGAGAAATCATGGACCCCGTTGTCATCTTGTACATGGAGCAGAGTTATTGTACCTCTGAGATTTTTTGCAAACAAGTTCAGTATCAAGTCAGAGCACAGAGATCTTTCCTATTTCACACCCAAACCCTGTCATCTGCCTTTATAAATTCCTTGGTGTAAATTTTCACCCATAACTAAATCTATTGCGTGAAGTTATTTAGTACCATATAGACCATTCCTATAATTGACGTACTTACGCTGTTGATGGGGTAAATCCACAGATTTGGTCAGGGAATTGGAACTCAGAAGGAGGGCAAATAGGGTATAATCATACTTGACCTCGTTCTGAGTTCCGATACTCTGTCCGATTCTATGGATTTACCCCTATCAACGGTGGGAGTATGTCAATTATACGAATGGTCTATAGAAGCAAAGCGTTTCCTTGTACCAAACAAACCCAAATAGATCCCATCTGTGAATATGTTACTTATACTTCATAGAGCATGGCAAGCTGTGGTTGAGATTGAGGCACGAGCATTATAGTTACAGTAAAAATCAACCAAATTGCCACAACCACAAACAATGTACAAATATGGGCTGGAAACCAAATGTGGCCGTCCATCCCAAAACAGCTGTAAATGCAGCCTCTTGTCATATTCATTTTTAAATAATTGCAAAGACAAAGTTATAAGGATTAAAATGACACCTCCTCTCAATTTCCTGTGGTCAAGTTATGGGCTGTCAAAGGTTGTCAGGAAGTAAAATGTATAACAGAAATAAACACATTCAAAGATTAGTAAGCCCTATATTTTCTGTTTATTGTCTAAAAAATCTACAGATATATTTCATATTTCCAATCATTTTCTTGAAATGAGTCTTTTCTGGTGTTTTGAAGTAAGCACAATTTTGACTTTGACATGTATTTTTACCTGGAGCGCAAAATGAAGTTTGCTGCATTTATGACTTGTTTCAGATGTACAGTCACAAATACAGTGTTCAAATAGCACCAATGGGACCACAGAGACCCACTGGCCAGCTTACCTGTCTTCTGGTGTCCTAGCCAAGTACTCTCTTTCTATTAGACTTTCTATTCTCTTTTTGATCACTACAGGACTCGGTAAAAACCTGGACTTGAGCTGTTCTGTCACCTACAAAATATTAAACAAATTTATTGGTCAACATGTATTTGACGTAAATGCTTCATGGGTTTTATTTTTTTCTTCTTTCCTTTGTAAGGCAATAAAAAGTTTACAACTTACAGGGGGAAGCGGGTTAGCGTAACAGTACTTCCCTCAATTTGCAACACTTAAGTCCCAGGTTCGATTCCCGGTCCCGTATGTGCAATTGGTTTTCAATTCATGCTCGCTTCCGCAGGTTCTTCTCCGGGTACTCCAGTCACATGCATCCAAAACTGATTTATTCAAAGAAAGTTCTTGTAATGAAAATAAGCTCTCTTGGGTTATCCTTGGCGATTAGCCTAAAGAATACTGTCTTTCTTTCTTTACAGAAATGTTTCTACCTGTTTGAGAGATGTTAAGGGCACAGTTAACCCCTCATTTTCTGAAATATGTTATGCTTTGTAACTCAGCAACCGATAAGTAAATCCATATAAAAGTATACATTTCTAGATGTGGATTTTCTTGTAGAAGGTGATGGTTAGGTCATTTTTGGACCAAAATGTATAATTTTGGACCAAGGTCCAAAAAACCCTTGTTCTTGGACCATTAATTTGTAAACAACCTAACTAAATTTTGAAAAAATTAAAGTTGGACCTCGAATGCATTTTAGAATCTAGAAACACATGTCTAGGAACGCATTTCTCAAATTTTTGATTTTTGACTTACTTTTTGAAATATTGCCAAAAATATGTCCAAAATTGGTCCAAAATGATTTTTTTGTCGTTTTTGGCCTATTTTAGGCCTATTTTAGGCAATATTTCAAAAAGTAAGTCAAAAATCAAAAATTTGAGAAATGCGTTCCTAGACATGTGTTTCTAGATTCTAAAAAGCATTCGAGGTCCAACTTTAAATTTTTCAAAATTTAGTTAGGTTGTTTGTAAATACAGTGGTCCAAGAACAAGGGTTTTTTGGACCTTGGTCCAAAATCATACATTTTGGCCCAAAACTGACCTAACCATCATCTTCTACATGAAAATCCACATCTAGAAATGTATACTTTTATATGGATTTACTTATCGGTTGCCGAGTTACAAAGTGTAAAATATTTCAGAAAATGAGGGGTTAACTGTGCCCTTAATAAAGACTTTTAGGCCACTGAAGCTATGAACAACCAAAAAAGCACAGGCGGTGGTCTGAGTGCAGTTTACACCTTGAGAGTATTATGGAAAACCAACAGCAGTGAAAAGTATTGCTGACCTAAGTCCGAATGACAATAAACTGAAGTGCAATGATAGTCAACCTGACTTGACTAAAAAGCAAGGGAGCGTCGACCGAATTGCATGAGACATTGAACTGAAATGCACAGGTTATAGTAATCAATCTATCATAAAATATGGACAATAATGGAGAGGAAAAAGACTCATACACGATGGTGATAAAATACACAATTGAAGGTTGAAACTTCTGCATCACAAATATTTACTAATCTCGTTTGGAGGCCTTTCACACAGATACCATCTGGCGGCGTCAGCAATGAGAGATTTTATCGTCTCTGGAAACACTGATGGTGACGTAACTTCCGAAACTCATTATTTGCTTGACACAGACAAATTACTTCTTTATATCCAAAAGTTCGATATATCAGGGTTTTATAGATTACACATGGTAAGCTATCATATCTTGTTTACTTTCTGATTTTCATTGTAAGTCATTATTCAATATCTTGATCAGTCCACCTCAATTTTCAAATCTGTGACTACGACATAAAAGCTATAAATACTTACCTCTGCAACTAAGACGTTGTGTTGTCTCTTCTTTCTTGATTTCATGATTCGTACTATAGCAGCTTCAATCGTACTATGCAGTTAAGAAAAACATACAGAATCCTAAATATTATTCATCATCTGTCCCTTATGTATGGAAGCTTGCTTTGTCCTCTCAATGAAACCCCACCTTCAAGTTCTATAATCTATATAATACTCTATAAATCTTGAAGTATGTAGCAAGCAGCAATTAATGCACATAAACCAATGTGATCATACAGAGAAATAAATTATCCACATTTTTCGAATCATAACCACATACCAAATCTTGCTGAATATTCAAATGAACTTTTGTTCAATGATTGTCTATGTGGTAGCAACAAAGTTAGCCAAAATTAATACCAAAATCATGAACAATTCATGTACAAAAATATTAATGAGCAGTGATTGGTCTTAAGCAATCCCAATCAATCTAGTCTCGTACATAATACAAAACCACCAGTTCGAAAATGTTGTAGAATACAAGCGATACTGGATCTCATTACAGAGTCTGATTGCTTGCTGCACACTTCAATGTTTATAGATCGTGGCATGATCAAGGGGAATGAGTTGGATGTCTGAAATATTGATTTTTTTTAAAAGTTGGATTACAGATCAATAATCTTTACTTAAGGATGATCCCGGTGATGAGTTCCTACCTGTAAATTATGTTTATTTTTTGTCAGTTAATAGATAAGAGTCTAAACTTCAAAATTCAGCAATAAAAAACGGGGTGAGCCAGTATCGTGGCACCTATTGATTTTAACGGCACACTACAACAGCCAATACTCCCTCAATTCTCTCCCCGATATAGTCGTGACAAAAACATTATCATTCTGGGCCGGACAAAATCCAACCGTGCGTGACCAACAAACCAATCAAATCGATCATCAAGTCACTGTAGCTCAAGAGTATTGTGTGAGTTATGTGTGAACTTTAACCTCGGCGGACATGATGTGTAAAATGTATAAGGTTTTTTTTTTCACGTGACTATCATCTGAGATGTAACACATGAACAATCAAATTTCTTGAAATGTGTAAAAATGCCATTCAAACAGAGCAGTTTCCTATTCTTTTATACTTGATTTGATTTCCTGAAAATACAAATATTTTGAGCAAATTTTCTGAATTCAGGAAATTTCCTGAAAAGTTACATCCCTGTATCATAACTGACATGCAACATTGTTGTCTATACAAAGGATATTCATGTTTCCTATCTTCATCCACTCTTGTCCTTGTTTCCTTCCTCTCTGGCTCTGACTCACCCTTAGCAGCGACTGAAATGAAAAAGAATCCAAATGATTATAATGCAATCTTCACAAAAAATATTACCAAAATGTATTTGAGAACATTAATTTACAAATGAATCCAAATGAGAAGTCTGCTTAATTATACTTTTCTTTCTATATAATTTGTCATTATGAGTGGCTTGCATTTGATATTCTGGATTTGTATGTATGTAACAATGAGTTATATTTCATAAAGCAAGGTAAGTTCAAGTCAAGCTTTTCCAGCCAGCGAGATTTTTGCAGGTTTTTAATTTCATTTTTATGTTTTTCTTCATCTTGACGGAGTTGGATAACCTTTGTTCCCTTTCACTTCAACTTATTGATTTTGGAATATAAAAAAAACTAGAGGTCTAAAGACATCTGAACAGAGCTGATAAATTTTCAGAAATGAATTATTATTTTTAGGAATGTAAAATTAAAAAAACCCATAATCATAGCTTCATTAAAAATGGTTTGTTAGATTTAAAATAATTTTTGATTTTTAGAGTGAAACAGTATAATTTTTTTGTCGCCAGCGACTGAAAAATTCAGAGCATAAATATTTGTTCCTTGAATTAAAGTGTAGCCAGAATGGTTAAAGGACCGTTTTTACTACAGACCCAAGGGAAATGTGTTAGTGAAAATTTAATACAATTGCCCTTTTGAACTGACCCTTGATATTCTAATGAACCCTTGTGTGCAGTGGGATTTGTGTTTATATGAAATAGCAGAAAAACAAGAGTGATTCAGGGCCAGTAGGTCAATTCATGTAGGAGGTTACTGGTTTCTTCAATTTGCATTGCTGACAGCTGAAATGTAGCCTAAGTCCTTGTTGGTGACCAGACCACCAAAAACGGATATTTAAGGATATAGTTATAAGTCGGAAGAAGTTCCTAAAATTTTAATAAAATCTGTAACTGTCATGGAAAGTTGAAGTTCATATTGATGACTTTCAGTGTCTGTCCAAATAGCCTAATGTTTATGTTGCTCAGGATATCATATCAAATTTCATGTCAATCGGAGAAAATGTCAATCGGAGCATTTTCAGAATTTGACCTTTCACCCCTTTCGACCCCATAAATGACCTCAGATGATTTTAGAAATGTGTTTATGTTGCTCAGGGTGTCCTAAAGTACATCAATATCAAATTTCAGGTCAATCGGGGCATTTTTTTGAATTTGACCTTTGAACCCCTTCAGACCCCCCCTTAGTGACCTTGGATGATTTATAAAATGTGTTTGTGTCGCTTAGAATGTCCTAAAGTACATCCATATCAAATTTCCAAGTCAATCAGAGCATTTCTAGAATCTGACCTTTGTGCCCTTTCAACCCCCTTAGTGACTGACCTCAGGTGATTTTTAAAATGTGTGTATGTTGCTCAGGATGTCCTAAAATAAACCCATATCAAATTTCAGGTGAATCGGAGCATTTTGAAAATTTGAACCAAAAGGTCATCTAGATTTGTTCAGTATATTTTTGCCAATCTATCTGTGCAAGTAGAATAATTATACCACCTTGCACTTGGCAGATATTGATTTTTGATGATTTTTTCAAATTATTTCAAATTTGACCCGCAAGTGGCCCTTAATGATCTCTGAATTTTTTTTTATTTGAGCAACTTTTGTGCGCTGACCAAAGACATTGCATATGCCAAAATCACGTCGCAGTCGCTCATTTTCTATTGGAGTTGAATCTTTTTAAAGGAAAATAGCATTTTCGGCCTCTGTGACACCTGCGTGACCTTTTGACCACGAAATGTCATGTGACATAAATGGGAGGGGGTCATTGTTATTGTTTCCAAGTTTGATGACAATAGCTCAAAGCATCTTGGAGTTATGGCCAATTCAAATGTTGCCAGGAGAAGAAAGATGAAGGAGAAGAAAGATGAAGAAGAAGAAGAAAGATCCTAAGAGATCTAGGACACAGCTAAGCATGGAATTGGATGTTACGCCAAATAAAAAAAAATTAAAAGCGTAATAAAGTATTTACCCCTTATACTAAAGTCATATCAATCATTAAATGGAAAGACTTTCAAGTTCAATCATAGTAGTAATGGGATTAACAGGATCTAGTAAAGGTATTTGTTAGAAACAAATTTAACATGGGTATTTTAAGTTAAAATATTCTTTAATAATGAAAGACAAAATCTTACATAGATATTAACTTACCTGTTTGAATCTTGACTCTGAATAATTTGGATGTAAATTGATCATTTACTGTGAACACATGACTACCACCTGCAAAACAATGAGGAAAGAGTAGTTGAATTGAAAAATGTAAATAGGACATCTCTCTTGTGACCAGTGTTCCTGCTAGAATGGAATTAGCTCAAATTATATTAGACTAAGCGGGAATTATACAAACATTGACCATATCAAAATCCATCTATGACATATTTTGACTTTCAACAGTTAGCATGATGAACTAAAGTCATCTACATGCATGTTGAGTAGTATTTAAAAAAATCATTTTAAAACAAGGCAAGATTATTTTCAAGAGGCCTTAATAATGATAGGAATTATAGGCCAAGAAAAATTTGATTGGACATGTTAACAAAAATACAGCATGTTAAATACACTTACTTATATCTTTACACTTTGGTTCTTTGACTAGGATCCTCTGAGTTGGTTTGCCTAAAGCTAGTGACTGCAATGCCCGGATCAGATCCTTAGTGGGGATATCTGTCTCAGAGTTGATTTCCTGGTAAACAAAAAGTCAAAAATACTTCAAATTACTATGATCAGCATTTCTTAATTTTCAGATTCTTCACCTACTATATCAGGCATAAAAACACACATCCATAAAAAATACCTGAAAATGATGACAAAAGAGCTAAAATAGGCTGATATTCAATGAAATTGTGGATTTTTGAAAATGAAAATACCTGAAATCAGGTAAAAACCTGAACATTCTCATGCCTGCTACATGCATTCAATGGAAATATTTCATTTGTGTATCATTTTGATACAACCAGCATAACCCCAATCAGGCAGTTGCTTAACTTGGAAGGGACAACAGAAAATTGGGCTAATCCAAAGCTACCAATGGGGAAATAAATAGGATGAATTTGCATTCCACCTGAAATTCGAGGTGGAACTGAATTGATTTAAGCTGTGAGTGCTGCCTTTTAATTCTTCCTAAAACTTGGAAAGACTGTCAATTTTGGTTGGAATGCCGGAAATCTAATAAAATACTGAAAATTTTCTACATTCAGAATGACAAAATTGCTGAATTAAAAGTTGAAACTCAAATAAATCTTCCACAGTCAAAGGATATAGTTTTCAACTGAAATAGCCCAATGACATAGTTGAAGTGTAAGGGGCACAAAACCAAATCAATACGCATCTCTGAGAT
Source organism: Ophiothrix spiculata (assembly GCA_000969725.1). Taxonomy (NCBI): domain Eukaryota; kingdom Metazoa; phylum Echinodermata; class Ophiuroidea; order Amphilepidida; family Ophiotrichidae; genus Ophiothrix; species Ophiothrix spiculata. Next base: position 43,971 of record JXSR01S013472.1, read on the forward strand.
CTCAATCAGATGTCCGAAGACCACTTTGATTGTAGCTACACAGGCATCAACTCGATCTGATGCCTGTGTAGCCACATCTAGGTGCAATGCAGCCTACGGAGATCCGCATTGAACTGGATCTGCATTCCCGTGTACACAGCCACAAGATCTCACCTCATATGTCCAGCTTTCTCTTGTGTTGAACAGCATCAATATACACATCTGATACGTAGACACTTGGATTATATGTTTGCGCACTTCTGGTTTGGTTACCTCTTGCTACAAAGTGAAAAACAGAATAAAGAGGTTAATCAAAATATTTTGACCAGTGGTCGATTTCACTAAACAATCACGATACACCAACCGTCAACCAAAACACGTTGGCGGTATCCAGAGCTAGGGCACAGGTATTCTAAAACACTAGAAATGAACTGGGGTCTGTAGACTGTGTGAGCGAAACAAACATGATGAATACAAAAGTAAACTTCAACTCAAGTCAAAATTTGTGAGTGAACTATCAGATTTACGTTAATGTATTATTTGGTTAAATATGCAACATCCTTATATTTTTGGGTAAAATAGAATTAAAAAAAAAAGAATAAATAAAATCGCGACCCTAGAATTTCGGGTCGGTCGCCAAGAGCAAGTCATTTTTTTTGCCTAAGGTTAAGGGTCAACACTAATATTAAATGGATCCGCATGATTGAAAATCTTTGCGCAAATCGATTAGTGTCCAATTTGTGACCCTGGGATGGCACACATTGTCTAACACTGCTGGGATGTCAAAACATTAAGATAAATGTACTTACCTTCTTTGAGCCATAGAACTGTGCATGTAGATCAGCTGAGCCTAGTTGAGGTTGTAGTGAAATTTGTCTGCCCGTGTGTTTTGTCAGATAAAACCTGAATACAAATGAAACATGTCAAATATTTAGCCGACATGACAATTTCACCCAAAACCTATATTGGAGGTATCCATATAAACTAATGCTATTTTATCTATTGAAACCAGCATGCAAGCATTAGTTTTGTGAAATGAATAAATGAGATGTTTTAATAGTGATCAGTAGAAATCACTAAGGTAAAGGTTTTGTATGCATAAACATCTCACAAAGTTAACCTGACAAATGCAAAATTAATTCCCCAGTTATTACTGATCGTTTTGAATCACCATTGTGACAGAAAAATCTGTAATATGCAACAAATTAATTTGACAGATTGGATGCAATCGTAGTGTTAAAACCATCTATAATAGCATCCAACATGATCAATTTATTACCCATGATTGTCGCATCGCAAGAACTTCTACAAATAGGAAATCTATCATTGATTTCCGAGTCTTACTGCTGGGCAAATTAGAAGATGTACTGAAGTTCCAAAAAGTTTTAAAAACTCCCGCGAAATGGGATCGCGTTTACAACAATCTGGTAGGGCCTACGGTACCAGCTATCATTTATGATGGCCACAGGCATGGCAGAGTTTGTTCCCCATTTTGACGACCAGATTTCGCCTGGATTTTGCTTATGTTTATTCATATAACGATGTAACAGACCTCATAACCCAGTATGAAACAGCAACTGTGTCATCGTTCGTGGATATGAGAACCGATACCACATTTGGCAAGGGAATAGACATAACAAGTAGTAGGTCTAATGTATAGTTGCATGCAATAGTTTATATAGTTATGAATGAACCAGTTGTCCTGAGGTATACCTTGTCCTGAAGGTCAACTCAAATATGTGGTATATGTGGGTTACCGTATATGTGACAGGAACGAACTACCAAATGACAAACATTTGTCTCAGAATAGTTGCATTTCCATTTCTTTTGCAATTGCAAGGCTTACTTTTATACTCACTGCGAAACTTCATCCCTGACCCAGCTTATTTGCAGTACAAATCATTGGCGTAATATTTATTGGTGATTAACGATCTCATTAAGCATTTATATTCATGACTTACTCCCAGATTTGTAATCCATCATTTACTGATATTTCCAAAAAAGCTCAAATGATGACATCAATTAAAGCAATATCAAAACAAGGCGCCCCCATTAGAACTCATTAATTTTGATTTTTTTAAACTCACCATGTTTGTTTTTAGTTGATTTTGGTAATCTCTAAATAATTTGCCCTAAACTTGCATACTCTTTATGATATAGCCATTTGTTGAATTAAATTCTGGTTTTGAATTAACTTCATTTAATCCCAGGAATTCTTAGGCCTATAGGAAAGTACATGTGTGCATCTAGTGCATTCTCTTCATGACAGAACAAGATCAGAGAAAAATATACATATGGATGGCCTTAGTTGGCCATGACTCTTCATTATACAGTCCGACCTCGGTTATCCGGATGCGTCGGGACCGGTAGCCGGCCGGATACGCGAAAAATCCGGATATGTGAAAATGTTTTGAACATCGTATGTATATGTGTTTTTAAGACCATATATCTGAAAGAAATATGTTTTAAAATTGTTAGAAAGGTATGTTGAGTCAATAAAGATGTTAAAGAACTTAAACAATCAGGTTGAAATAAGTGTATTTCTTTGTTTTTATTAACAAACGTTAATATGTAAACAAACTTATCACGGTTAAAATCCAAAGTGCATGAACAATCAACACATCTTGGTCGGTAGATTTAATACATACTCACAGACACGGTAGTATTTGTTCCATTTACATTACTGTCCGCACAAGAGACTGGCAAAAGTTTCACTGACACGAGAGATTTTCATATTTTCATTTGAATAAAGACCATTACATTTATCTCATTTCCCTATCTCCACATTTTTATTCATCTTTTGTGATTTTCCGAACCAACTAAGAGTCAAGTTATTAGTAGCGACCATGATTGGGCTACAACAAAACATGAAGTCGCGGCATTTGTTTTGATTGCTTGTTATGATCTAGGCTTTTATGCCAGTCGTCTTTCATATTCAATTTTTTACTCAGGCGGTGTCGGTCCTACAAACGTGACCGTATTGTATTGCTGTTGATACGATAAATTCAGCTTTCAGTGTTTATTTAAAGTTTACTGTCAATGAAATTATTCCTAAATGTAATCTCAACTTTAGATACAATATTTTCTTATCTCATGTCAGTTACTGTTTGAAAAAGTCTGTCACTTTCTTTTGACGAAAACCTCGTTTGCTGGCAGCAAGATCACGAATATTTTTCAGAAGTAAGAGTTTTGTAGGGTTAGCTTCAGGCTGTCTTTCCAACCAAAGCATAAGCCCCTTAGCCATTTCAGTGGCTTCAGCATTGGAAGGATAGGTCTCTGTTGCAAGTTCTGCAAGATCATCATCACTGTCATTTTCAGGAGCTTCTGGTGCTATAACTGTGTCCATGATCTCTTCTTCATTGAGCATTTCCCATCCGGCTTCATCTTTGTCACAATCTACCCACTCTTGGATTTCTTCAGTAGTGCAGTCTTTGCCATTTGGTAGTTGCTCAATTAGTTCTGCAATTTCCTGAACTTCTTGAGCTGACTCCTCTTCTGCATTGTTAACTGACTCTTCAGGACCTAAATTCAGTTTTTTCCAGCATTTGCTTATTGTTTCTTGTTTTACAAAATTCCACGCTGTAGCCGCCATATACACAGTATCCTTGATAGTGATAGATTTGATAAATTCAAGAATTCCACCATGATCCTGGTCATCTAATATTTTCCTGATGAGGTTCTTTCTGTATGTGCGTTTTGTAACCTCTAGAATTCCTTGATCCATAGGCTGCAAGAGCGGAGTTGTGTTGGGAGGCAAAAACACGCATCGTATTTGCCCATCATCAGATGTCATCTGTTCACAGTCTGGATGCGATGGTGCATTATCAAGGAGGAGTATGGCCTTTTGGGGCAGTCCTTTCTCTTCTAAATGCCGGCGTACAGCTGGCACAAAGTTCCGTTTGAACCAGTTTTCAAAAATGTCACTGTCCATCCACGCACTCTTTTGGCTGGTATATATCACTGGTAGTGCGTTCATATTAATGTTTTTGAAGCATCTTGGCTTCTTGGACTTCCCGATTAAGAGAAGCGGGAGTTTGTGTGTCCCGCTGGCATTAGCAGTTGCAAGGAGAGTAACCCTATCCTTGCTCTTCTTGTGTCCTGGTGCTGTCTTTTCTTCAGGACCTACCAGTGTGCGACTTGGCAAAAGTTTCCAATAGAGTCCAGTTTCGTCGCAATTATATATTTGTTCTCTTGTGAGTTCACCATCAGTGATGATTTCCTGCAGTTCATTCAAAAATGGTTCCACAGCGTTTGGATTTGATGACAACACTTCCCCTTGTACTGAGAGGTCTCTTATCCCATGACGTTTCTTAAACTTATCTAGCCAACCTTGAGATGCCTTGAAGTCGGCATGTCCTCCTGCTCCATTCTCTAAGAAATTCTCGTTGAATTTCACCGCTTGTTGGCGTATAAAGTCACCTGAAAGAGGTGTGTTTTTTGCTCTCTCTAGAAGAAACCAGCGATAAGTTGCCGCATCTACAACTTCAGTATCAGCAGGTCTCATGACCTTCCTGGAAACAGCGGCTTTATAAATGTCCGTTTCAGCTAGAAAGTCTTTAATTTTTTCCTTTTGACGCTTTATATCAGACACCGTTGATGTACCGATACCAAACTCCTCCGCCAATCTAATCTGACCTTCTCCCTTTTCTAGTCTGTTAATAATTTCCATCTTCTTCTCGAGAGTAAGAACTGTCCTGGAACGTTTAGCTTTTATTTTTGGCATTGTGAAATGATCAACAAAATTATTATAAATTGATGAAATTTATCTCAATTCTGCGACGATTTGAAAACACAACTAGCGTTGACTGTACCAGCCTACACCTTCTGAAACACTCCATTCACAATATCTATGGATACCGCCCAGCCCTAATTAAAAGTTGCTACACGTGTCGCGAAAATATCATTAAGCTAATCGCAGCATGGTAGAGGAACTGCACATACAGTAATACACATTGTGCAATTAAGATGCATGTTTATATAATGCTGTTTATCTTATCGGCCTTGCTCTTGTCATCAGGACCGCATAGTGGGGACCATCTGTAAAAGTACTGTTACCATGGCGATGTTTGAGTAAGCCGCCCGACTAATTAAAATGATAATTCTGATCGGACTTTCAAGGATGCAAAGATTGTACTTTTTGTTGGATTAATATTTCATGTTGTTTAATCATTCTGATACGGCATCGGTGAGTGTATATGCTCAAATGAATGTAGGCCTAATAATGATGCCACAAACGATCGCAAATTCAACAGATATTGAAAAAAAAAAAAATCATGTGCGAATAATAGGTAAAATATGTTAAATCGAATGGCTTGAATGGACATGGACTTTTGGCAACTGACGTCCGGATAACAGAGACATCCGAATAAAAGAGGTCCGGATAACCGAGGTCGGACTGTAAGCTGATTTACCTTAAAACCATTTTTGAACCAATCTTAAAATATTGCTGAAAAATATTACTTAAAAATCTTAACATTGCAATACAGTGTTGGGGTAACGTCATATGATACTATACAATTTGCTTAAGTCCACTATTACCCCCCCGATCTTACCTTTTGAAAGCTTCAAATGCATTTCTAGGTTGTAGCGGTACATTACACTGTGGAGTTGACGACTGTGTAGGCCAGAAACCTGTAGTTAACACTCGTACATTTAAGTCTACTCCCCACATGTTAATCTGAAACAAAATTATCCATAGACAGAGTTAGTTACTTTCAAAGCAATTTTTTGTAATAAAGGTGGGTTTACCTTGTGCAACCTATCTCTGCAATTTTAAATTGACACCCTTAAAGTTGAGTTATTCGTTTTTTGGGGGTCTGCTCTATCCATCCATACCAAAGCCATAAACCCTGTGCGACCAGATAATTCTATTATACAGACTTGTATACAAGAAAACATGCAAGCTTTGCGACATAAGTACTAAATATAGTTTAGATAATATATATATGTCTTCTGCTTATAAAGCTGGAAAGCTGAGATACTGTAAAGTATGAAAATTTCACTCAGATCTCAATTCACTAAATCCTGCTAAAATGAATGTTAACATAAATTGGATTAGCAAAATAAATCAAATTAGTGAAATTTAAATGTATAGAAAAAAATTGAAATTCTGAAAATTCATGATTTTTCTAGGCCAATTTTCTAATTCATTTTCATACATGGCGCCTGTTTGTTTACAAATTATATTTTCAAGATTTTTTGATTTTAAGGACTATTTTAACTGACTAGTGTCTCGGTAAGTCTGAAAATATGCCTCATCGTGCCAAGAAATATAACTAAAAGTTTCAAAATTCAGCAGTGGTGCAAAACCATAATAAAACACTGCTTGATAGTTGAACACATTCAAGAATGTGTTACACATAAGGAGAAAATACACTGAATACCCGAAGACAACATCAAACAGTCTCCTGCACTGATACACATATTGCGCTCACATTTTGCCCGGCAGGCAGAGTTGCTGACTTACCTGGGCTGACTGGACGTGACTTTTGAACTCCTCCATAAATGTGTTTGATACTGTCATGTCTTTAAACATGCCTTCTAGCTTTGACGTAAATTGACAGCCACACTCTGTCTGCAATGAACACAAGAAAACAACAAATATATGGGTTCAATTCAAATTCATTTACTTGTGATTTTAGCATTTATATTTCACAGCATTGTATGATATGTACAAAAAAACATTTCCAGTACTAGAACTTTAAAAAAAATAAAAAAAAGTTATTTTTTGCAAGCAATTTAATTCTGCAATGAACACAAGCAAACAGGAAATATGTGAGGTTCAATTCTAATTTGTTTACTTCTGATTTTAGCCTTTATGTTTCAAAGCATTTGGAAAACAAATGTATGATCAGAGATGCCAACTTCAAAACTCAGAAAACTGTACTCAGAGAGTCAAAAATCTGTATTTTGCCATAAAAATCTGTATTTTTAAATATGATGTCAAATATCACTTGTAAATCTCAATCCGAGGGTTAAAAACTGTTATCCAAGCTTATTGCACATGCTTACTCTGTTAAAAACTTCTGGTGTCGTACGGTTTTGGTTGGTTTAGAAGCCATTATAACTCCAGTTCCGTAGCGTAGTAGGTTAGCCTTCCTTGTTTACAATTTAATTACAACCCGCGTGTCGTCATACATCAGCTTTGCATCGATCTAAGAGTTCTGTAAAGTACATTTTGATTGGCCAACGCGAGAGCAAAATACGTATTGATGTACTTAACATAAGCCAATCACACTAAAGTTTACCACGTTAGCTCGGCCATGGAAATAGTACAGCGTAATGTTAGATTCCCTCCTTTTAATTTATCGGCACCGGACATAATCTCTTTCTGCAGTCGTTTATTTATGTCTTTTTTTTTCTTTTCTTTTTTTCGTAATCTGTACTCTGAATGGCATAAATCGTATTTCCGTATTTGCACAGATTTTCCGTACGAAATACGGAAAATCCGTACCAGTTGGCATCTCTGTATGATACGTACAAAATCACATTTCCAGTAGGACATTTTAAAAAACAAAGTTCTTCTTTCTTTCAAGCAAATATAAAGTGATTTGAACACACCAAGCTGAAATATATTCCTCTCATAAATATGGTGCAAATTTGTTTTTCATGTACCGGTACCAATTTATGCTTTCATAGGAATTTAAAAGGTGGGATTTGAACTTGCTGCCACTCTGTCGTGACTCATGGGAACAGAGTTATTGTACCTCAGCATTTGTTCGGGCACAGGCCCCATTACTTAGCAGATTATGTAAATCTCCACTTGACACATAGACAGCATGAGTATTTTATTTCATGAGACATACATGTCACTTGCAGTTTCAGTAGCTTCTATCGAATTGGCTATGGGCTAGATACGCCAATTAACCCACAATTCCCGCATTGAAGAGTCTCAAAAGTGTGGCAAGTGTAGCCCTAAAATGCCAGAGGTGCAATAAGTTACCCTCCATGGGCAAAAATCCAGAAAGTCGAAATTCCCATAAAATGTGTAATGATTCCCACAGAGTAACAGAGATGACACGGAGTTCAAAACTTGGCCCCAATTAGCCTGCATCAAACTTTGATGTGGACAAAAACGAGGACACATGATGAAGAATGATGCAAACGTTGTACCTGATTAAGACTAACACACATCAAGGATGATTTCTTTTGGTTGTCAGGATTTATCAATATTTGACCAGGATTATTCTTTGTGTGTCCTCATTAATTGGGGCCACTGATCACGTAAGAAACGTTAACCAGCGATTATTAAGAAATAGTAATCAAAAAAGCTATGAAATATATGGGGATAAAGTGTCAGGGGCCTGTGATTTCCCTGTATAAATTCTTTCACTTTCATAATTAAGCTCTTAATATTCTTAATCACATGCTAAACATTTCAAGCCAATTATAAACATTCATACCAATAGAGGGTTTGCGCGACGCGATACGCACCATACACGCAGACCGTTTCGACGCCATCTTGGTGGAGTGCGGAGTAGTTTGTGATGTAAACAAGACATCAAAATCGGCTGTAACTCGTGATTGACTTCAAATTATGACTTGAAAATTACACTAAATAAATGTACTGTATATCATTGTTATCATTAGTTGTGATCTGGTGTCTTGATACTGCGAAAAGATTGTAATGTGACGGGACTTTTTGTTTGCCGGCCCATGAAAATGGTGTTGTGAGTATGATATGACGTCACGTGCAAACCCTCTATTTTGTTTAACCTCATAACTTGACACTTACCTTTAATTTTGAGATCATGTTCTTTTCTGAGTCATCTGACACACTTTTGTTGAGTAACAGCCTCTTAGCCAAGTGCTGCTTGTAGTACCGTTCAAAGACATCCTTCTCTTGTAGGAAACGGAATAACACCATACTCTTGTCCAAGATGGCTTCAACTTCTTGCTCCGTTAACTGTGTAGGGAAAATACAGATGTTCATTTACTTACCTATTTATAACATTTGATAGAAAGCCAGGATAATCCCAATAGTGCATATGCATTAAAGTGGTGCAACTCTAGTGTGAAAGACAGAACATTGGAAAGATTTTTCGATTTTATATGCATGAGGAAACCAAAATGCCTGGAGAAAACCTGTGAGGAGTAGTATGGATTGACAACATAATTCACATACATCCTAGGTGCGAATGGGAATCAAACCTGAGCTGTATAGTGATGAAACAGGGTTCCAAGCATTTCAAGAAAACAACAATTTATGATTTTTCTCTGATGAACTCTCAAAATTCCATGAAAATTATTTCAACTCATTTGGTCTCAACAAAAACAAGAGTCTGGCTAACTACTTCTGAGATTTGGGCCAATCAAAATTCAGGGTTACCAGCATTGTAAGAAAACAAAATTCTTTTCACCTTTACTTTTCTTGATCGAGGCATTTTTTTTACCAAATTCCCTGATTTTTCTATGATTGGAAAATTAAATTATTTATCCTTGATTTCCCTGATGGGCTGGGAATCCTGTAAGAAACATGGGAAGAAACACTACCCCCCCCCCCCCATATTCAACATCACCATCTTTGTGAGCATGGGAGATGATGTTGTCCCAAATTTCTATGAATTGGCTTGGAATTTTCTGATTTCAAATATTTTTACACCTTAATAGTTCATCATTCCAGGGCTTCTACTCAAAAATTCTGCTTCTGCATTTGTGAAAAATAACACGGATTTAATTTTTTTCTGGTAATAACTCTCAAATATTGGGTGATAGGATTGGGATAAAATAAAGATTATAAACTACAACAAATTAAAAAAAAAAGAATTAGAGCCATTAGATCCTTTAACTGAGTGCCATACAAGAGTTGGCATATTTCGTATGAGACAAAACGATTGCTGTCAATATGCAATTTTGTTAAAGAAAGAAAAAAAACCCACCAAAAACGGGGGAACACTTGATACGTTTGATGCGAATGTGGTACACAAAATTTTGAGTTTTTCAAAAGATTTCCATTACTCACCCCTTTGACACCCTTCTTAAGTTTGTCATCTATAAATAGTGACAAATATTCGGGTGATTTAGGATTCAGATTTAGGAAGTGCTCAAAGTCGCCTGAGATAGTCTGTTTGAATTTCCTGTCGTTGCCAAAGGACTCCCGCAGGAACATGTCAAACCTGTCCTTCAACTCCAGTAGATCCTGTGAGAAATGAAAAAAAAAATGTCAAAACAATTACGATAAATTTAATGATTAAAACTTCTACTGCACTCACCAGAATTATTTTTCCCAGATAACGGATGTTTCAAGGTTCCAGAATATTGGCACAAACAAAGAAATATGGCTGACGATAGATGAAATATCAAAAACAGCCTTAAGAGCCACCTATACCATCTGGTTGGCAAGACGTAATAAGATGTTTGGACTTTGGGAGTAAGTGGAGAGACCTGTAAGGCAGCTGGAGTGTGAGGGTCCCTAGGGTCATTGCGCTTAACCCAACGCTGCCCGTCCCAAGTCGGGGGTAGCTGCAAGGACTGTAAGTATGGAATGACAAGCAAACTGAACATCCTGGGTTTGTTATACCACTCCTTTCTTCTATGCAATAAAGATGTTGAGGCAGAACAAGTCAGGAAACAATGGCAATGGTGTTAAACTCATATTTAAATGAAATCAATAGCCGTTTTATTTTCAAAATAATTAACACAAACTCCTGTAATTTAAAAATCTGCCAATGCGCTTGTATTTGCTATGTGTCTGATGTAGTGCATAAGCCTGTCCATCATCAACACTTTTATACTAAGCCTCTATTCTCTTTATCATAGACTGATTGTCAAAAAATAAATTAGCATACAATTTTTGCATGCTACGTGTCTGATGACGTGCATAAGTCTGTCAATCGATAAATATTACGCATCTATTCTCTTTATCATAGACTGTGTCAGAAAATAAATTAGCATACAATTTTTGCTAATGTGTCAGATGTCGTGCATAAGCCTGTCCATCGATTAATACTAAGCCTCTATTCTCTTTATCATAGTCATAGACTGTGTGTCAACAAATAAATTAGTATACAATTTTTGCTACGTGTCCGATGTCGTGCATAAGCCTGTCCGTCGATTAATACTAAGCCTCTAAAAGATTCTCTTTATCATAGACTGTGTGTCAAAAAATAAATCGGCATACAATTTTTGCTACGTGTCTGATGTCGTGCATAAGCCTGTCCATCGATTAATACTAAGCATCTTTTCTCTTTATCACATGATTGTGTGTCAAAAAAAAAAATTAGCATATCATTCTGAAATTTTCCTGAACAGCATATTCACTATTTACATGGCTTCGCAGTGAATATAACATGGCTTCGCAACACATTATTTTTAAGCCTGGTATATTATCTGGATAAGACTCACCGACACATATTGTATAGGGTTCTTGCCCCCTGCTTCTTCTTGTACTAGTGCTTTGCCCTGCTCCCTCAGATAACACATCCACACATAGTATGGGTATTATAGGCCTGTATTAAAGCTTAGACTCACCGACACATATTGTATAGGGTTCTTGCCCCCTGCTTCTTCTTGTACTAGTGCTTTGCCCTGCTCCCTCAGGTAGCCACTAACACACCCACACATAGTCTCCAAACCACTTGGGACACGAATAAACAACTTATACATACAGGCTAAATCTGTGGGTTGAAAAATACAAAGAGATATTGAATTAGATATCAAAGTCCTATAAAGCAACAAATTTCATACCAGATCCCCTAAGGCCCTTGTTTATTTTTTCTTTTATAACGAACCAAACCCGATCTGTATGACGGGATCTTTTTTCCAAACCAGACCTGATGATATTCATCCTCAATTGGACCAAAGATGATTGCACTGGACTGAATCCACTCATTGAGAATTATTGTCAAACCCTAAAATATAGCCAATCTTAGACCTGATGGGTATCATTTTTGTAAACATGCAACAGACTACACAACATGTAAATAAACAAGACTCTATTTACATATCTGAATCTGAACCTACTATGTACATTCTATATCAGGACTAAATTTATGGATTTCAATGATTTATACAGAGCAAGTATGGAGAAAAAGATAGTCAGCTTTAGAAATTTTAGAATTTCCAATGAAAAATAATTTGAAAATGGTCAGACCTGTAAAACATAACTCGACTCATCTGAAAATGTCAACCGACTCGAACATACCAAGATAACCATATTTTGCATTGGTCAATGCAGACTTCTGAGCAATGATTTCGAGACAAAGATAAAAAAGAAGTAATCAAAAACATGCAGACTTACCATCTTTCTTGTTATTTTTAAGCATATGTACAACACCAGAGTTTTCCATCTGCAAAAAAAAGAAAAAAAGGAATAATGGAAATGATTGAACTTCAAGAAGGAATTGGACAAGATGAACACCATCCTCGAAATGTCAAACCTTGTGAGATTTGCACATCGTTTAAAGTGTTAGCGGAAATAAAATTAGCCTGCAAAATTCATCGTCAGATTAATACATATTTCGAAATACTCAGATTTAGTCTCTTTCTTAACTATCAATGATGAAAACAAAATAAAAAAACCGCCTAGAGTTACAAACTTTAAAATTGGGTTTATCTGCTGACTTACTTCAAAATCGAAATTTATTTTCATTTACCTGCAATCTATGTCAAAAGGAAGTTCTATAAACAATGCCTTTTCCTAGACATAATAAGGGGTCGCTTCAAAACTCAACTGGTGGTTGCCTGCTGGTTCTGGGCGGTTCAACCGGAATAAACAATAGCCAACCGCCAGGTTGAGTTTTGAAGCCACCCCTAAACATTGATGCATACTTATAGAGAAGAGCCTCGATCATACCAAAGATCAACATGCAAAACAAAATTCTAGTTTTTGACCTTTCTGAAGGTATCATAGTGTTTGGTAGTTGGCTCTTATTATCAAATACAGCTGTATAAATATAAGTGTAAATCATCTATAGATTAAATTTCTGATGAAATTCTGTCCAGAACACCTTTAGATATTATAGCAGAATAGATGATTAGCAGAATATATTTTAAGATCATCACATTTGTAAGTAATTGGTAACTATTTAAAAGGGTTATGCACTGTTGAACAATTAAAGAGCTAATAGATTTTATTTTTAATTATTTCAAACTTTCATATCACTAGATGCACACATTTAAGTAGTATTGGCTAGGTAAATTTTCTTTGATGAAGTTGATGTTGTTAACAACAGTCATTCAAGCAGCAGTTATTGGTCATTGTGAAACAATTTTTAGTAGTGTACAGCTTACAAGCTCAGGAACAAAAAAAAAATAAATAAAAAAATGGGTTAAATTCCATTATTGTTAAATTCATATCTGTGTGTGGAAGATCATGGACTTCAAAATCTTAATGGACTGTTCCATTTGCAATCTGTGCCCCTTGTGGAAGATGAGACTGAATGTATATTACAACTGATATTCCTTCCAGGTGCAAGTTATAGTATACAAAATGCTAGAACTTCCCTGATATTTTCCTTCAACGTTCGTCAATGAAAATATGTCAGTTTGGATTTGGAATGACTTAAAACTGCCCATTTTAGTTGGAATCCCAATATTTTCCAAAAAAACAACAACCCTCTTTTGAAATAATTGATTTTGGATGTTATTTTGGACAATATCTTCCACAGAGGGGTACAATTTTCTTTGATGAAAATGTTCTTGTTGAACCTAGGCCTAGTGAACTTATGTTATTCCAAATCGGCTGGTGTTCAACCATGAAATCAACTGTTTATAATAATTAATATTTTAACATACTAGTTACATAAAGTTAGTTACCAATACCAGATCGCCTTTTTCTGATAAATTTCCAACAGTTTAACACGTCAGGGTCTGAAGGATGTATTATATCAGCGATGGGGACAGCGATCAGCTACGATTCTTTAACCAGCAACCAGTATTGTTGCTAATGCTTGGTACATCCTCCACCGCCTGTTTTATAGAATAGCCCACTAATTGTTTTTGGATTTAATTCGGACCTGAACACATGACTGTAGCAGTTGTCTCTGATGCGAGCGTACATTTTCAAGGCTGTTTTGTTCGTGTGTACATCGCAAAACTCTGAGGAATTCAACCGAACAACAAACTTATTAATAGCAACACTAATATACTTACATCTACAATGTTTTTCATATGTTTGCTAATTAATTCATCTTCTAGCACCTGTAAAAACAATAGTAAACAGTTACTAAACACATGATAAGTGTACTGTGACATCAATAGCAATCCAAACATGACATATGACAAAAACATCTTCATGGTTGCAAGTTAACACAGTATAAAAACAATCATTCCCGTGTCTTTCAGGATTGCAGTTTGTATTATGCTTATGGCAGTGGCAGTTACAATTTACTAGATTTATGCAGAAGGGATTTCTAAATTTTGGAAACATTTTACATGTTTTTTATAACTGGGTCACAAATATGTGATGACTCTTCCCGAAAAGAGCGTTTTTGCGAAAGAACACTTTTCAAGAAACTGGTGAAAATAGGCAGCAAAAAATAACGAAAATAACAAGAATTTCCAGAAGATTTTTTGTTGTAAAATTTGATCGCCTTGATAAATTTCAACAAGCAAACTGTCATTTTAATAGGGGTGGGCTATAGAGGGTCATAGTTTCAGAACATGCTCATCACACCTTAGTTTGATGAGTTGATGGCTACTGACCACAAATCAACAAACAAAAAAATAAAAATAAAAAATTTCGGACTGCTTTGGCCAAAATTGCGACAAAATAAAATTGATCGCAATTTGAGCAAAAAATCCAGTATTTTGTCATTTTACATCTCAATTTTCACTATTTTACTTCAAAGAACATGTTTAATGGTGAAAAGGATCACAAGGAATCCATTTTTCAAGGTTTTGTTAAATTTGCACTTTTCGTTTCTGAGAAACGGCCATTTTTGGTCAAAATTGAGTGCGAGGGCGCTTTACATTAATACTCGGTCGTTTTCAAACATTGGATGTTTTTGAGCCGCTACAATGAAAGTAAATAATTATTTTGACACACACAGGAAATTTGAACATTCTAGCTCACACGGTTTTCATACAGTACTCTTTTTTGTGTTTCTCAAATGCTGTTTCCAAGTCTAATTGAAATACTGTATGGGTCAACGAACTTTTTTACCATGTATTTTGAATGAGACTGGTTTTTAACACAAAAATCGACACTGCGACCAATCTATTTGCAATAGACCGTTCATATTGCTTGGGTGCATCAATGTAATGATTTTTTACAATTTTAAATGCTTGTAAAGAAGTAGCGAGTGACAACTTGCGAGTAACGATGGAAAGCGCCCTCATGCAAAATTTTAAACAAAATTGTCC
>JXSR01S013472.1:59392-77352 GCA_000969725.1 Ophiothrix spiculata
ATACAGTACTCTTTTTTGTGTTTCTCAAATGCTGTTTCCAAGTCTAATTGAAATACTGTATGGGTCAACGAACTTTTTTACCATGTATTTTGAATGAGACTGGTTTTGAACACAAAAATTGACACTGCGACCAAACTGTTTGCAGTAGAGCGTTCATATTTCTTGGGTGCATCAATGTAATGATTGTTTACAATTTTGAATGCTTTTAAAGAAGTAGCGAGTGACAACTTGCGAGTAATGATGGAAAGCGCCCTCGTGCAAAATTTTGAGCAAAATTGTCCGTTTTGCGAAAACGAAAAATCCAAATTTTACAAAACCTTCATCAATAGTTTTCTGGACATTGCTTTCATAAACTGAAGTTCATAATGGCAGGAAAAAACAATTAAAAGTGCAAGAAAATGATTAAAACATTGGATTTTTAAGACTGCTGGCGGCCATCTTGGATTTTTCGATTTTTTGGCCAAAGCAGTCCGAAATTCGCACTTTTTTCGAATTTGTTTTCAGATTTGGTGTCAGTACCCATCAACTCATCAAATTAAGGTGTGATGAGCAAGTTCTGAAACTATGACCTAATTATGACCCTCTATAGCCCACTCCTAATTTTAAAGCTTAGGCAATGCTGTAACAGATGAAATGATTAAATCAAAATTGATATCATCTGCAATCAAAATATAACAACCATATTTTTACCTTTCCTTAAAAATAACAAAAAAGGTTCTTGTTGATAGTAGGCCTAATGAACTTATGTTATTCCAAATCCGCTAGGGTTCAACCGTGAAATCCACTATTTATAATAATAAATATTTGAACATACTAGTTACATAAAGTTAGTTGCCATTGCAGATCACATTTTTCTGAGAATTTTCCAACAGTTCAACACATCTGGGCCCTATTTCATAAAAGTTAGAATCAAGTCATGGAACTTAGGATGAATTACTCATTTGAACTTTGAATAGACTTTTAAATTTTGAGTTTACCTTAATGTTATTATTACTATTATCTTTTACTTCATAATTTAGGAATTTGAAATAAAGACTTTTCCTGAATTTTTTTCATCTAAAAAAGATAGGACGAATCCTAAATTTTAGACTTAGGTTGATTCTAACTTTTATGAAATAGGGCCTTAAAAAATTATTTTTTAAAGGGACTTAAAAAAAATATTTTTTTTGATTGGCATAATATAGAAAAAAAAAGGTTTGACAGTAGACCTTTTAGGCTGATACCCAATTCAATAAATTTGGGCACTTTCTCCCACCCTAATTTTATTATTTGACCAGAAAATTGTTGAGTTAGGCCAATCAAAAACTTGTTTAAAGTCTCCTTATTGAGCGCGAAGAGCACAAAATTAAATATATGGCATGCAATATACCACTTATACAGTACAATCTCTCCAGTTCTAAACACTGCAAAATTGGGCTCACATTCTGAAGTGTGGCAGGTATGTGAGACAACCATTTTTCTGTTCATCAACTTGGGACACATACCTTGACTATAGGTTCTTCTGTCGTCTTGTCTAAGTAATGCGCCGCCCTCTCGGCTTCTTCGTTGATACGAGCCTCTACTTTTCTTATATACACAGACGCACTATTCTCTGCTAGAAACTTCTGACTCTCCATCTGGGTAATTAAAAATGTAAAGACGATGTTAATATCTGATGGCATTTACAAATGTTTCTATACCACTCGCCACATAAAATTGGAGAGGAAGAGATTCAGACATAAGACATAAGAATTTATTTCTTCCACATATGCAAAAATAACAGTATAACAACATATCAAAAATAGTACAATCAACTGTATATTAAACATTGCGGTGGACTGGGAAATAAGCATTCAGCCTGTCGGGTCCCAGACTCCAAATATCTAGATAAATTACACATGATAAATTTACAAGAAACCATAAATTTAGCATACTGTCCTTTCATTCCACAATGCGATGGCCACAGAGTAAAAAGAAAGGACAGGATGTTTCATTATGATCAGTTCATTGTGCAATCCTCTCAATCTACAATGCGATGGCCACAGAGTATAGAGAAAGGATGGGATGTTACAATAATACTTCATTAATCAGGTGTACATAAACAATGTAGTTGTATGAAAATTTGAAGGTGAAAAAATATAATTGCATATTTTTGGTCTTTTTCCATCTTTGGATAATCTGATATAAGAGATTTTTTATAAGAACATTTAAAAGACTTAATATTATCACTAGTTTTAATTTCCTTTGGTATGTCATTCCAGATCGTAACTCCTTGGTATGAAATTGATTTGTTACTAAACTCAAGTTTATCTTTAGGTAATCTATCTAGATTCAGTATAGTAAAATTGTATGATGTTCATAAGGCAAAAAAAAAATAAATTGTTTGGTTGTCGACCACAACTTTTTTTGAGCAAGTGCAGGCGGATTTTTTTTTTTAAAGATTTTTTTTCAAATGTAAGTCAAATATACACCAAATTATGTCCTCTATTAATATGTAAATAAGTCTACTGTACTGAAAAAAATCTCTTTATGGCTTCAGGATACAGTCTAAAACAAAAAGGTTGTGCTTAAACCATTATTGTCCAAGCCCATTACGCAATTGTCCAAGCCAACCTTTACACAAAGAATTCCTGACCCATCGAAGCTCCAAACTCCCACCTCATGCATGAAGCCATTATTACCCTAGCTTGACAAGCGAAAGGTCTAAAAGTTTATCTTCTTATCAAAGCTTCGGTAGCCAAAAAATTAAATAACACTGTATAGCATGTTCATGGGACCGCCACTTTCAGAACAGGGTGCTTAATCTGGATTCCCAGCATTTTAAGAAAATAAAATTCCCTGACTTTTCCCTGATGAAATCTCAAAATTCCATAATTTTTTTTACGAAATGCAAAAACAGGTTACTTTTCAAATCCTACGCATGTGAACGTATAAGAACAAAGACCTGACACACCGGGGAAATTGAGTCTGACTACTTTTGATTTGATCTTTGGGTTAAAGAAAATCCCCTGACTTTTCCCTGACAGGAAAAAAGGAAAATTATTATCCCTGATGGACTGGGAACCCTGTTAATAGAAAAAATATGAAATTTCAACACTTCCTGAGATATGATAAAACTCAAACTATCTGATTTTTTCTGTAAGTGGATACATAAGATCGATACATAGACTAGAACCATAGATTTAGAGTGGAGATCCTGCTCTTCGTATACTTGCTAGTGTAATGGCATCGGCAGATATGCAGCGCAAATTGGGGGTATTTGGGGACACTCAGTTCCCGCCAAAATAAGAGACAAATTGCGCAAAAAATACTCAACCTGCATGCAAAGTGTGTGTGCATATTTTCAATATTCGCGTATTATGATAAGATGTGGTGCATCAACGGTAAAAACCCCATGCTGGAATGAAAATGGAACTCACCCTGTAGAAATCAGCTGACTGTTCCAAGAAAGGTTTCTCAAAGTCCTCCTCATACACCTGCCTTGAGTCAATGCCCAAGACCATCAACATCTGACAAGCATTTTTTACAGCTAGCCTATGAGAGAGTTGGAACCAGGAATATAACATTAGGAGAATAATCAAAAGATAAAAATCAAATTCCAACCAATGTCATTAAGTGTACACTTTAAAAAGGAAAGGTGTCATGTAGTCATCTGTTTTGTTGCTCAAATATTTGTTAAAGATAAATCTTATTAAAGGAGCAATATATGAGGTATCAATTTCAAATTTCAGTCCAATTGGTCCATCCTTGATCTTATGAGTAATTTTGCATTTGATTGTTGCCTATATTTTCCTGTGTAAATCTATATGGACACATTTTCATCTATATACATATATATCTCACAAAATGGAAATGCTTTTGCTATACAATTTCACATTGGTTATAATAAAATTATGAAGAATTTTTTGAAAAAGTTCAAGTAATCGGACAATGTTCTTTCCGGTAGCATCTAGACATTCCCTTGTTGGTTCATTAAAGGAGATAGGTCTGATTTTTCAAAATTTAGTTTTCAATGTCATATGAAAGATGATCACTAAATAGATGTAAGTTTCAAATTCCAGCTGAATTGGTCAACCAATCTTGATTTTATGGGTAATTTTGAATTTCAGGGCCGCCTATATGTTAGTATGTTACTTTGTAAGCATAATTAGACACATTTTCATATTTATCTCAAAAATGGAACTTTTACTCAGCTGTGAAAATTCACATGGGTTATAAAAAAAATGTGAGAAATATTGCGTACTAAAATCTCAAAAAGTTTGAAAAAAGTTGAAGAAATCCGACCATGCTCCTTTAAGGTGTGCTTATTATTCCTTTAAAAGAAAAAGATAGTGATGAGTCTATAAAAAACAATAATTATATAATATAAGTGGCGCAACACAGTACTAATAACCTGGTTCATCATATTTAAAATTTATAGAATTTTTAAAGGTTAAAATGTTCCAATGTTAAAAATATATGGGTGCTGCTGTCTGGCAGTGATTTTGTGCTCATATGAATACTATGACTTTTGTCTATGAAATAGGGTTAATTCAGACACTAACTAAAATACAATACCTACCTATCTACCACTTCTCCTCTGCGTTCTTTCATCACCAGCTCCAAGAGTGTTTGTCTGAGATGGTCTCTTACATTGCCGTACCTAACCACCTGATCTCTGAAGATATTCAGGCCAAGATTATAGACATTATCAACATTGTTTTGTTGGACATACACACGATCCTGTGGGGGAAATAAAATGGGAAATTTAGTAACAAGATCTTGTTCAGTAGGGCTACATGTGATTGATTTTGCACATAGTGAAAATCAGCAATCGAGAACTGAATTAAGATATTCAAACATATTTCTATCAATCCAAAAATTATTTAAAAAGAACTTTCATTTTTGGGGAGCTGGTTGGCCCAGCGCTACTTCCCTTGCCTTGCAACAATGAGGTCCCGGGTTCGAGTCCCGCACCCGGCGCTTTATGTGCATTTGGTTTTCAGTCCATGCTCGCTTCCGCAGGTTTTTCTCCGGTCTTCCTCCTGCATTCAAAACTGAATTTAAAAAACATCTTGGAGCCCTGTTGAAAATAAGCTTCCTTTAGCTTACATGGTATTGGGTTTCCTTGGCGAAAGCCTAAACAAGGTGAAGGTGATTTTTTTTAATTCTTTTTTTTTTTTGAAGTCCTGTTGTCCATTACAATCTAACCCTTCCCCCATTCCCTGTGTATTTGCAATGTTGCTTCTTGCTAATATACCTATAAATTTCCGACTGAGTTTTGCAATATGCACAAAAAAAACCACCTAAATATTTATTTTTTTGTCTTGAAGAAATCCAGCCATTACGATTACCAATCTTGAGTTAAATTTCACTACAGATGCCCCAGCATATTTTGCATCTTGTTTGTGGTTGAAACATATTATAATTCTGGTTTGGTTTTGCATTATACCATTACAATGGTTTTGTTTGCAAGTTCTTTCTTTTCTGTCTACACGATAATAATTACTAAACTGTTCTCATAAATTGTGTTTAATTTGGCAACCATCACTAAGACTTCAAACTTATGACATTAACATGTTAACCATCTATATCAACAGCATGGGATTTTAGCAATGACATGGCAAAATACACATCCCAAAAGCAAGGAAAATCAACTTGTAGTTCATCCTTCCTCCAACCCTAGTAAACACGGCCTATGACAAGTAGTGTTAATCACTATACATCAATTAAGGGGCCATTACAGGGTGCTTGTCAGTCAGGATTAACCTGCAAATAACTTGATTGCAAGAAAACGACTTCAAATTCAAAATATACCCCCACCCCCCCATTGCATCAATCTAACTTTTCAATTTTAGAACCTAAAACACACTTGGTACAAAATCCCTTTAAAGGTTAGTACTTAGACAAGAAAAGAAATGGCAGCACATTACTTTGTGATGAATTCATCACAAGTTTCTGCACCAAGTGTTCATTTTGGTACCTCTCAAAATTTTGGGCAAGGGTTAGTTTTGTGGTCAAATTCAGGTAAGGTTCATGGTTAGGGTAAAAGTTTTTGATTGGATCTATATGGTGGCATTTCATGAGGTGGGTCAAAAATGAGTTACATGGTCAAAATGGTTAAAAAAATCAACTTTTTGATATGATGTTAATATTATTGATCTCTTTCAATTCAAGTAACTTTTTTTGCCAAATATCCCTTTTGTTTTGACAAGATGATCTTATTAATGGTTAATTACTCAATAGACGGCAATGCAAACTGTAATTTTGAAACACGTTTTTCTCAAAATTGCCTGTTTTTACTAAAACAGGTCATAAATTGGAATGATTAATGGTAAACAGTTCATTTTTCCAGGATATGTTCTAAACACTTTGATAGTTACTTTGATGCATTAAACTTGAAACAGAACCCTTAGGGTCTTGGTGTTAATGACCTTCAATTAATTAGAGGGGGCTATACAAGGGGAGAAAAATAGTGATGTTTCAAATCATTCTGTCCAACTTTTATTTGATGCAGCTTGATCCCCTGAACATTTTGACACCAAATTTGTCAAAATCGGACAAAAAATGAGAAGGTACTGCCCAAAAAACTGATTTGAGGGGGTGGATGGGTCTGAAGAGGGTCTAAAATGATAAATTTGCCAATTACTGTAATTATATACCAAATTTTTGCCATGTTGGTGACTATTTATATGTATTTGAGGTCACAGAATCTATTTGTATATGTTCCAGCAGTGTCAAAACTTCCGAAATGGTGGTTTCCTCAATTTGGCTATCTACCGCATCCTTAGGCACCGCATCCTTAGGAACCACCACCCTTGTACTGTCAAGTTAAAACCATTGTTTCTCCTAAATTATGTAACCCATGAACACCAAATTAATACCACAAATAGCAGAAAGTGTAAGCTTTCAAATGAGACATTAAACAAGTCCATAGGCCAAGGAATAGTGAATTTACATTAAATTAAGTTCGAGAACCCATGAAAAAATGTAACACCACCACCTTTTTAGCATACCCACCTAATGACATGCCACCATATAGCAGTTTTTCTCAACTAGTTCTTACAATGTGCCACGTAAATGAGAAAATTGTAGGGTAAAGCACCAAATGCATCATTTTCAGTGTATTTCAAATGTGGTTCTTTGTTTTTTGAGAGAGCAAAATAAGCACCAATCAGAACTAGTGGAAGCACCAATTTTCAGAGATGCCACTGATTTCATTGAAAAATACCTGAAAAAGACATCAATTCTTGAAAGATACTCCAAAAAGGGCCACAAATATATAAATGTAAATTTGAGAATATAAAAAA
This sequence comes from Ophiothrix spiculata, assembly GCA_000969725.1. Lineage (NCBI taxonomy): Eukaryota > Metazoa > Echinodermata > Ophiuroidea > Amphilepidida > Ophiotrichidae > Ophiothrix > Ophiothrix spiculata. Next base: position 66,661 of record JXSR01S013472.1, read on the forward strand.
ACCAACCTGAAATCATGGTTTGAGCTTCTAAAAAACCTGATTTCAGGTCCAAACCTGAAAAGTGGCAAAAAAGCCGAAAAAAGGCCTGTAAATAAATAAAGATGCATACAAAAATTTGGAGAAAAAAAATCCTGAAATCAGGAAAAATCATGAAAACTGGCATCTCTGAAATTGCATATGTGCATGTGTGCCGCTAGTTGAGCACTGATCTATAGTATACTGATCTGTATTTCTCTTTATAGTTCTTACCATATACATGAGGATATCTCTGATCATCACCATAGCAGTCTGGTGGTCATTCCATGCTGCGTTTAATGTCTGTAAGAAGTTGTTGTTGAGTGACTGGAGTACGTCTTCTCTGACCTGTAAGAGAGGAAAGCAGAAACAAAGAGAACATGTTGAAGAAATATGTGAAAACCACAAAAACCATGAAATTGATTAAATTTCAATCAAGCTCTAGTTGAGAATACAAGATGAGGGTTGACGATTTGCAAATTGTGACTCATCACATCAAAAAATGATACTTGTCGGAACCTACAGATCGTATGTTTCTCCTCTCATGACACAAACAACACAAAGGTATTCAACACTTGAAATAGTATTGAAAATGTCTTTATCGGTGATCAAAAATGACATCAAAGATATGACAAGTGTACACTGTACAGTGTACACGATTTGGATTAATATTTAATTACCATTAATTTAAAGAGAAACATTTAATTTAAAGCAAGGCATAACTTGGTGTTAACGGTGTCACAAATAGAGAAACAAGTGCCAAATAAGATGAATCACAAATTATCACTAGGCCTAATTGTCAATCTTAAGAGGAAACCCTGAAATTTTCAATTAAAACAGAATTAACAGAATGCTTTTACAATATTGCATTTTATTTACTTATTTGGATTTGGAAAAACATAATTACTGAAAAACATCAAGTCAGAATTCCACACACTCTTTATATTTGGATATTACTGTTTTTCCTGTTGACAATTGTCTGGATTTGGGAAGACCTTCATGCATGAACACATTGATTTTGGGTGGAATTACAATTTTCCACAAGGGCAAATGTGGAGTTGAAAATTTCTAGTAAAAATCGGCATGAATGATATTTTATCTATGTAAAACCGAATTTTAAAATAAAAATTGGGGGTCACCGGACTCGTTTTTTTGCATGCGAGTCGGTTTAAAAACAGCAATTTTGGCGTTTTTTTGGGAAAAATTAGTACAGGGGTACATGGGAAATGTGGAAAAAGTGACATTATTTAGTGTTGATTCAAACATTTTGCCCGAAATTTTTTGTCAATTCTTTCAAAAGTTGTACACAAGTATGTTCTTTCAAATAAAATTAAAAAAAAATTCCTGAAAAATATTAAAATATGGCAATTTTCAGCTTCAAAACACTACTCAGAGTATATGCGCATGCGTATTGCGGCACTTACCAACTCGGAAACTGGCGTGTACCGGTACGCGTGGACCAGACACCTTAATTCACACACCAAATAAAATGCAAGCACAAGGCAAGCTCACCTTTTCCTCCAGATGCGTTGTGACAACATTTTTGAGCCCTGTGTACAGTCTCTCGCCATGTTTATGTAGTACCATTGTGTATGCATTTCTGTACAGTTCTTCAAAGCTTAGACCGCTGTTGTTTTTCCTCTGGATTTCCTGGATAGCGTTTTTGAGTAGAGCCCAGATGTTCTCCACATATTTGTCATCCATTGTGGTCTGCATGTGGGGAAAAACAAAGGAAACACTTAAATTAATTAAACTGTTACAGACAGGACAGATATAAGAAGCGGGTAAGCACAGCGGTAAGTACTTCCCTCGCTTTGCACCAATGAGTCCCAGGCGTCCCCTGTTTGATTCCCGGTCCCGGCGCTGTATGTGTATGGTTTTCAGTCCATACTCGCAGGTTTTTTCCGGGTACTCCGGTCTTCCTCCGGCACTTAAAACTTGTCACCAGATTTGATCATCATAGTCTACCCCCACTGAGGATATGGGAAGCTGCATAAAGGGTATTATAATCTAAGTTAAAAAGAAGTTTGCACAGATTTACAAATTTCAGTGTCAATGAACCCTGAAACCTTGAAATACATAAATACTGATGATTGAAAATCAATAATATCTGAGCAATTTGGCTTTAAAATGCATGTATATTTTTGCAAAACATGTTAGTAACGATTTGTTAATTAAAAACTCTCCCACCATTTTCTCCACAAATTAATGAATTCTTATGGTTTCATGAACATGGATGTAGATCATATACAGGAAGCTATATCAATTTCAGATAATTAGATAAATGCAATAATACAATTAGCTTCACACTAAATTATAATTTAGAACTTGGCAATTGCTCATCTAAAAATCTGTAAGTTTAACATCAAATATACCACTGAATATAGATCCACTGAAGGTCACTGGACTTTTAGCAGGAAGCCGTACTCCAGTGTTGTTGCCAGAACATTTTTAGTACTGGTCAGTCAGAGCTTAGCGATGGGTAGCACCGCACTGCATGAGCGGCTTCAGGGGGAGTCTGAGGAAAGATGTGGCCTCCTCTTGATTTGATTTGGAAAATTTGACCCTAAAATGACGCTATTTAGTGCATCAACAATTGTTCACTTAATTGCTAAGAATTTTACACTATGGCAGGCGCCATTTTTTATGTTTTTTCGTGTTTAAAAAATCATATATTGCAATTATGAGATCAGTATTAAAATTGCCTAAACTTGTCAAAATTAACACTCAAAATTGTAATTTAGATTTAAAAAATCCCAGCAATTCTGTCGTTTTCTACAAATTATATATTGTTTTGAGCAACTTTAGAGAAATTAATTTCTTAGTTTCTAGAAGAAATGTCAATTGATGTTCTGCCATAATGCATTGCACATCAAAACTGTGGTATCGGCGTATTCTAATCAGAACACACATGCTGTATCCCCCGGATTTTCAAGAATCAACAAGATCTCCGTCATGCATAAATTATTATAAAGCTGAGTAAAACCTTGGAAGATAGCGTGCATGTTTCAATATAGGGAATACTAGTAGTCGTATAAAGTGATTTTTATGTAAAGTTTATTGTCAACAGTGTTTATTTTGTTTTGGCTTGATTCAAATGTGATTTTTTTCTTGATTTATTCTAATATATCGAGTATTTTTTTTCACAAAATTGGTGAATTTTGTGCCAGTTGGAAGTGATTGTTAAACACAGTAGCTCTTGTGCCAGCCAGCCAAGGTCTGTGCCAGCAGCAACCCAAGCATTATCTTTTTAATTTTAAAAAGTTTGATTTTTTTCAGCAACTGCATGGATATTGCCATTTTCCACAATTTCTGGCAATCTTGACTCCTGTGTTTACACTTGAGCCAACACAAGACAAAATTTCAAGTTCAAGCCTATTTAACCAATCTTTTGCTTCATATATTTGAATTCTACACAAAGTTTCACCCTGTCATTCTTTTATTTGAAGCATTTGCATTTAATATCACCACTTCAGTTGGTCAAATCAGAATGAGATCTTAATTCTTATCCTGTGCATCATGTACCTAAGCAACATAATTGAGACTAGTGGTGTTCTGAACTCCTGTTGCATTGTGAGCATTCCACAATCATGCTGTCATCAGTCTGAATGCCAGGTCTCCTGACAACCTGATCAAAAATACCAACTCAATGACACTGGTTGTGATCCTAATTACATTTTGAATCTGATCAGTCAGGCGTTAAAACCAGTGGCCATTACCCCCCAATTTGGTTTTGGTACAGGTGTGTACATGTGGCCCCTATCCTGAAATAAAGGTCTAGGGAACGAAAAGAGGTACAGACCACAGGGTATACAGAACGCAAGTGACCCTATAAGGCCTTGTATCCATTGACTGTACCCATATTCCGTGTTCCTTTGTCTCGTTTACTATTGTTTGTAATAGTTCGGAGCAACACAGACAATAAATTTCGTTCTGCTTAGTGATCATATCAGTGGCCTATGTATCAGATGATTCCTATGACCTGGCAGCACCAACAATCAACATGTTCATACTTGGTGAGCACCAGGTAATAGGAATATCTGCCGTACACAGGCCACTGATATAATCACTAGAAGCAGAACGAAATTTATTGTTTGTGTTGTGCCGCACAATTATAAACAATGGTAAACGAGATAAGGGAACATGGAATATGGGTACAGTCAATGGATACAAGGCCTAAAATGACCCTTGACAAAATTACGGTCTATTTCAAAATTTGAAATCATGGTCTTGAGAACTAAATTTTCCGCAAACTAAATGTTCAAAATAGGGCTTGTGACGTAAAGAAATTTTGTGTTTGAAATGGGGCCTTTATTAGGGTCGGATATTATTAGTTATTGGGTGAAGCGGACGTATGTTATGGGAAATACTCGTGCGCGAAGTGTCATATCCAGGCGAGTCTGGATATGACACTGAGCGAAAGAGTATTTCCCATAACATACCGACGCTGAACCAAATAACGAATTTATCAACCTTAATCATCAAACTATTTATTTATATATTTTTTCAACTTTTTTTGCTTTATGTCACAAAAATTAACAAAAACGAACAACTTTTGGTAAACGTTTTACTCTACATAGTACTGCGCATCCCTACAAATTTAAAATGCAACATTCCGACGCACTCAGTGACAGGATATAAGTGCGTCTGAAGCGCTCAGGGGTAGGATACGAAAATATATCCCGGCAGCGACTCCTTTGATCTTTTCCAAATATGGTCATAAATTCTCTTTGTGGTATGATAAGTGCTCATACCACCTTTCAAGGTCAGTACCCTTCCGGGTCATTACTCTACAACTATTGTGACTAAGTACAGTATTGTCACATGTAGCAATGTCAGACTTGACATTGATCAAATTTAGCAACAAGTCATGGATCACATCCAACTCTTGGTTTGGTGAACACTACATATACATTGCGTGTTGAAGACTAATGACCAGCAGCAATTAATGAAAACTCCTACATAAACATGATCCATCAGTTAAATAACAATTGATCTACTTAATCATTGACCTATAATAATCCTGGAAAATATAAAATAACACATGAATTAGCCCATTTAAGGGTAATTACGAAAAGCTAAAAAGAATGATGCAACTAAAACTTCAAATGAGAGGAATCATGTTTGTAAGAAAGTTTTAAAATCTAAAAAATCTCATCATGTAAATTGAGAATAAAACAATTTTTACATTTAAAATTTTCATCAACACCAAGAACTCGGGGGCTAACCCTTATAAATAGCTTTGAGATACAGATACAGCCAATGTTGTAGTGACTAAACCAATCCTATTTAACTGGTAAATTTTTGTTGCTGGCATAGAACGTATGTGGCCAAGAATCGTGTTACGTGATGATGCAATGTGATCTGCAATTAGTCACGATGCATCATGCAATTGTTGATCTCATTATGATCTGCGATACTATGCCAGTGTAGGATATACACAATACAATACATTGACTACAAGGCTGAAAAGAACATCACTACACTACTAGACAGAGCTCTATTATATAATAGGCCTACATCAATATTATACTCAGGTAGACCTTTAAGCTTTGAACTTCATACCTTTTCAGGTATGGGCACCCTCAATCGCGTCTTGTGCGTACAAGTTGTGAATTCCATGTCATCAAAATCCAGCAAAGCTCTCCGCTATAAAAATCCTCCACGGCTCCAATTAAATCAGTCAAGCTATCCCATGCATGCAGCGACAAATAATCCAATCAACTACAGCACATCACCTGTACTATGTACACAGTGCGAAATCACTAGCATACCACTTCATGACTGACGTTAAATGGCATGGCATATATTAATGGACATGATGATCTCAAAACAAGTTTCTCATCCTATAGCTAGCATCTGTTAATCAGGATGGCAGCAGGAACCATTACATGTTCCTGTATTACTTCTGAGTAAAGCCTAGCCCAGGCCTGGCCTGCCTGGGACACGTACGGACAACGAGGAAGGAGGAACCTGGTTTCCGCCAAGAGGACTTACTACATTCAACTGCATTCACAGCTAATTATCATCATTTTGCCAATATCGTTGTGTATCTAAAACCTTGTTTTACTTAATTCAAAAGTTTGTAAAGGGAAGGATGTACTTTGGGACCAATTACTGCAAGTCATGCCAAAGTTAAAGAGCATACTTGTACTAGTATGGTAGATAGTTTTGTAAATTGTATGTATACACATATTTTTTCTCTAAATATTTCAGGGGGGGGCCTACTTTTTTTTTAATTGTTACCAGTCATGAGTCTAAAATCAATAAAACAAAAGGGGGGATGGGATGGGGGTTTGAAGATCCCTTAACATAAGCTAATTTTTTCATGGACATGATGGAGGAACTAAATTTTTTCGTCCTCATCCGTCTTCATCCATGACAAAGTGACCCCCTCCAAATTTCATGAAACTCTGAAAATGTTGAACGATGGCCAAAACAAACACCTGCAAAAAAGTAATTCATACTCAAAACAGTTTTCGAGATATGCCTCTCAAAGTTTGCTCCAGATCGCCATTTTTTAGCATTCTGTGACCCGAAAAACACACGCTTGCGTTTCATCAAATTTTAAATTATTGTATAAAATTTGATAATGGTAGGGAAATAGAGCTGAAAATTTGTATTCTAACTTACTTTTTGCTAAGGAATCAGAATCTGGCCTCAGAGAAATAGTATCTCCTTTACTTTTTGGGTTATTTGCCCTCAAAGTAGGCACTTTATTAAAAAAAAAAAAAATACCCCTTCTGTTTTGTGAGTGGTTCCCCCTGTACGCAGTTGAAATATTTTTTGATATTTGCAGGAATGAAACATATATACATGTATGGCAAATCTACTTATGTACCAAAATTGTGTTTCAATTGTGTGCTTTCAAAGTGTGTTTCAATTCGTGCAACGTTCAGTAATGCAGTTAAGTGTGTGTTTCAATAGGAAAAATTGTATCAAAATCAGATAGTTTTCATGATGGGGCCTATAACCATGAAGAAAGTGACTGCCAAAGATGAATTTTGGTACATAAGTAGATCTACAATGTATGTTTTGCGGAATGCTAAAAAGGGCGCCCTGGAGCAAACTTTGAGAGGCCATATATCAAAAACCGTATGGATTTACTTTTTCGCAGGTGTTCGTTTTGGCCATAGTACAACATTTCAACAAAGTTTCATGAAAACTGGAGGGGTTCACCTGGGGACCATTGGTTGATTTGACACGGAATAAATAACCCAGTAAATAACTTCTCCATTGAAATACACGTACAAATGTCTGTCGGAAAAACATTTTTTTGAACCTGAAGCGGCAAGGTATTCCATTCAAATTACATATCAATTTGCATTCAACCAACAGAATTAACAAGTAAATCTATAAAGATGGTTTAAAATTGACAATAAATGTCAAAATCCACCACTCCCCCATTTCAAATTACTCGCAAATCAACCAAAAGTAAAGTCATGTGAAATCTTGGTCAATTTCGTCTTAGATACGTACAATCATGATCTAGTTGAATTTTGTGCATTTTACCCATTTTAGCCTCTAGATCTGTCCAGCAATTTTGATGGAGTATACCTCGTCCATATTTTCTTCATTTCACTTAAAAGTTGTTCGAAATGCTTAAAAAGAGTCTCTGGTTTCTAAGAATAGGCCTACCAAATTTTGTACAATGTGAGTTAGATTTCTACTCATTTCAACTCATATATGGGCCTTTACACGGTATTTGTACATATTTTGGTTAAAAAAATGAAATTGTTCTTATGGAGTCTGTGTTTTACTCATGCATTCCAAATTTCTCTGAGTGAGAAATATGGCAAAGGAGAGATAGTTCTGAAAGTTTCATCTTCATAGCGCAAGTCATTTTTATGTTATGGCTGATTTAGTCGTCAAATATTACATATTTGGCATTTCTCAACGTGAGATTTAAAAACAAGTACATTTTGAATGAATTTTGGAATGCCTATTACCTATCAAACTCTAACAATTGACATGTAATATTATAAACAACAGGTCAAACTCTCAAAAAACACCACAAAAAGTTTTAATTTCATGTTTTTAATTTTCATTAAAGATTTGAGTAGAAACTGATAACGGTAGTAACATTGTATGTCAATGTTTTTTCATATCTTTGAATGCATGCAGATATAGCCTAGGTTTATGATATCCAATTTGATTTGGCTTTTCTGAAATCATTGTGTAATGGTTAAGTTGCAGAAACATTAATTTGTGGCATAGGGATCATGTATTTCATCCTGCAAACATGAAATAGTAATGGTCGACCATGTATGTCAATTTTCTGTTTGACCGTTATTTCTCCCATAGGAAGCCAATGGGGAAAAAAAATCAAATTTACTATATAGTACTGAAATTACATTTGATTATCTTGCTTCAACACAGAGATACATAATATCAACCTAGTTTTATGATTTTAGTAGATTTAAACAAATTAAACACATTTTTCTTTTTTTGAAAATCTCACACTAATATACATACATGTACAAATACCATGCGTAAAAGCCCATATACTGATAAAGTGCATTTTGACTCGACTTGTGTTCAAAGGGCGCACACCAGTAAATAACTCCTCCATTAAAATACACGTAAATATGTCTGTCCGAAAAAATGTTTTTTGAACCTGAAGCGGCAAGGTATTCCATTCAAATTACATACCAATGGAAAGAAGATGGACAGATCTTTAACATATGTTTCAATGAACGGGTGGTTTTCCATCTCGTTTTTGCGCTACGAGGTCCCAAACAGAGCCCTCACATTTTCTTACTGTTTTTCAGCTTGAAAACCCATTCTTAAATTTTCACCATTTTCATAATCTGAGGGACTACTTTGTGTCGGAAATCAAATGTTTGAATATGATCGTATTTATTTTATTCAGAACATGTCTAGCTTTCATTTGAAACATAAAACTTCAACAGACACCATTAGATACTCGTACAATAGCATAAAACAGGTCCAAACAGTCAGCGTTTTTTACCGGAAATCAAACCATTACAGGAATCGCGGATTGATCTAATGGTGTGCGCCCTTAAGAACGTGACTTCGAAATGACCTCGGATGACCTCAGGTCAACTTTTGAACATTTTTGAGATTTGAACTCAAATGACCCTTTGACCTTGAATGACCTTGACCACGATCCCAAAAGTTTTGCAGCGCGAGTTTATCCCGAGACCCTTCATGTCACCAAGTTTCAATTGGCCTTACGGTTCCGGAGATATGCTACGGGCGGCGCACAGAAAAGTGATTGGTATTAAGTCTCTTATGTTATGGCGAGACAAAAATTACCCTTTTTTGAAAAAAAAATGTTAGATTGGTAATTATCTAGAGGGCCATGCGTCATGAACTCGCCCACTTAAAAGGGTGGCGATGTTACATTTTCCCGTACCTACAGGCAAATAATGTGATGTAATTTCAAAACCATGAGCTTATATTTGGTGTCATGTTAAAGCTGAATCTTTAAGTAACAAGACTGGAAAGTTTCATAAAGATAGGACTTACAGGAGGGAAAAGGCATGCGATTGAATGTTGCCAGACAAGGGTGGCGGTGGAGGCAGTGCCGTGGAGGCGGTGCCGCCCTGTACAAAGTCTATGGGATAGTAACATTTCTTGTCATTAAATATGCTAAATTATGAATAACTTTTCCAAATTTCAACATATTGCAATAAATTTGGTATCAAAATGACCAGGTTATTATCCTGTTCAAATTTAAATGTGTTCAAAGACATAATTTGAAAGTCTAAAAGAACTTATGGCCCATTTTGTATCTGTTGAATGCACGTTTTCCTATATCTCGCATACAAAGCATTGCGGAAGAACAGCAACCACAATTTTTGCTGTGACTTTTTAATTTCTAACCCTATCAAGGTCAATGTATACATATTCTGAAAGGAAATTTGATGAGGAATTCAAAAATTTATGTACAGGGTTGAGCTTAATTTTTTTAGTTCAAAAATGTTTTAATTGGAAACAACACACTTTGTTTTTTGGAACACCCTATACCGTAAAAACGCTGACTTTACCCACACTCTGTTAGCAGATCTGTTCTTGCACCAAATTACATTTGTATGTGAGTAATAAGAAGATTTCTAATAACACTTGAAAAATTTGCATCGCAGAAGTTACAGTTCATTTTGATCAAAAAATAAATGTTTCACCCTGTATATTTTCAAGGTCACCCTATATAACGAGCTGCAATGCACATATTTAGATTCCTTACAGCTTTAGCTTTCCAAATATATATACTTTTGTTACATTTCAGTGAAGTTTTTAAGTGAAATATCTAAGTTTGATCATCAGTTGATGACATACAATGAATAATAAGGCATGTAACGCAAAAGTAGGCGAGTTCATGACACATGGCCTTAGATAAAATATTGGTGTAAATTAGTTTTAATAAGTTACCAAATCTTCGTACTTGTTGGTTGATATCAGCTACACTTGTTTCAGAAGAATTTCTTACTTAGTTACTTTTAAAAACATCACGAATTGTGGCGCACTTTGGATCCAGATTTGAGCAAAATAAGAGTCCAACTTTATTACATCCTTATTTTTCATGAAATCTAACTTAAGGGGGGAAAGCACCTTAACCAATCTATAATATATACCGATACACTACCGTTCTATGCTCTACTGACTATGTTGCATTTTCGGAGTGCACAGGATGCCTCACTTGTCGTTTGCCGT
>JXSR01S013474.1:5279-18254 GCA_000969725.1 Ophiothrix spiculata
TTTTTTACTTTTTAGGATTTTGGCCAATTTTTTGATTTTCATGCCAAATAAGTTCAAAAATTCACTTTTTTCCATTTTTGGTCATTTTTTGACCTTATTTGGCATGAAAATCAAAATATTGTCCAAAATCCTAAAAAGTAAAAAAGACACAACATGCGATTGAGTGTTTAAAATTAAAACTCCCATTCCTAGGTCATTTAAAAAAAAAATATTTTTAGCTTGGTTGGAAGCCCAAATGGCCAAAAAATGTGTTTTTCGAAATTTTCTCAAAAAATGTGATTTTTGGTGAAAAATTAACATCATCATCATGTTCCTCGTGAAAATTCCTTTCTGGAAATGTTTACTTTTATTAACTTTAAGCACTTTGTTAAAAAGTTATGGTACAAAATAAATTTGCAAAAATGTAACATTGAGTGAGGTGCTTACACCCCTTAACTTCTAAATCAAAACCCCTTATGTTTATTGTCAATGAATGACCCTTTTGGACAGAAATCTTACACTAAATGCCATTTCCCGTTAAATTCGAGTGCTCCCGGGATGGGGGGGGGGTGTCATTGTTTAGAAAGTGTTGAATATTTGAAAACGTGTATTTGAAATGTGTTGGTTTTCATATACGGCCTTGTTACGCACAGCCTTAGACATGCAAAGATATTAATATTTTACAGGAAACAGGATGCAGCTAATAAAAGCCGATTATTATAATCTTCTTATAAACCTACTTTTATAATAGAAATACGATCACATAATATCCATCTTGCTCGAAATATACAAAATACAGCTAGGGTCAATTATCGTCTTCAAATCATCAAATAATATAATATTTTTGAAAAAAAAAGCAATATCAGGAAACATATATTTGACGGGAGTTTTAAGTTATTGATAAAATACCCATAAAAGAAACAAAAACCAGAACAGAAACAAAAACAAAACAAAGCAAAATAAAACAACAACAACCAAAACAAGCAAAAAAAAAAAACCTCGTGGCAGTCAACCTACCAGGTAAAGCTAAAATATGAATTATATACTTGTTTAATTTTCATTTTAACATCGTCAGGCATAATATTTTTAACATATTACTTTCCAGTTGTAAAGTATGTAATGGCAAAATGCGATTTTTGGTAAGGAATTCATATAATTCAAGTATAAAATTATTTTACTGTATACATCAATTATATGTGTTAAATGATACACATTAATTGATACATTTCATCTGGAAATGATCAGGTTTTGAAGCCATTTTGTTCTCGAGATCGTTGTTAACCTTCATCAAAATTACCCAAGCTATACTACGTCGTTACCTAACCATGCTAACGTTGGGGATCTACTACCCCTATTAAAAATAAATTCACATGCCAAAAGTAAAAAAAAAAAAAAAAAACAATAGTATAAGATAGGTTCTTTTCTTTTTATTGATACTAAAATCATGGAAATTGACCGGGTTGTTACATAATTATTGCGTCATAAAGTACTTCATGTTTAAAAATGTCGCTGCCATCTGATTTTTGACCAACAATTGAAAACAAAATCAAAATTTTGGAAAAGATGAACTCAAAAGATTAAAAAAAGCAAAACGATTCTGCAGACCCAAATGCTACTAGTTCTTGATTTTATAAACAATTATCTTTGACAGCAGGATCAGACTTATTCAGATTTATAATCGGTATTTGTATATGGTTGATCACCATTTGAGCCAGCTATAATATGTTGTGATACATCCTAAAGCGCAGAGGAATAAACTATAATTATCCGTTTTGTTTTACATTGAACTTACATTGTAAGTCAATTTAACTCAGCGCTTCTGGTGTGTTGTATTTAACTACATATTCATGAGAAGCAACATTTATAATATACTATTCGATGGTATGACAACTTAATTAAAACAAACAAACAAACAAAGTCAAATTTGGGGTAATTGGCTTGGGCCTATTTAGTTTGATGGTTTAAACTTATAGATATGGTACACAGGCAAACAAAAAAGTTCGGGAAAGGCCGTTGTCAACCCCGGATCCTAAGCATCCGAAAGAAATAATCAAAGACCCAACATGATTTATAATAAAAGAACATATTGCAAAATTTAATGAATCTATTAATCGAATACTAAAATAATGCCATGCCATGAAAGTGATTCAAGTTCTTGTACAAGTGCACTGCACTTATCTGTCTGTCCAAATCTTGACGCAATCTTGCCTTAAAGTCGCACGTTTTGCCACCCATATACCCTCTTACAACTGGCATACTTGTCACGACCTTTTAAACCAATTCATCAGCATCAGGGAATTCCTCATTACACAAAGCTGAAACTACTGGGATACTGGAACCATCCGCCAGCCTAATTTGTTTGTCTTGACTTTCTTCGATTTGTTTTTTTACAATCAGACACGCGTTCGCGTGATTACAAGTATTTGATTTTTGTCTTTGTTCCGTTTGTTCTACCACAGGGGTATCTTCCCCCGTTGTCATAGCCGCCATAGTTTTGACTGGCCTACTCTCCCTCCGACATTCAAACGCACGATGTCCAAACCGTTTGCACTTGTAACATTGGACATTTGTGTTGGTTCTTACTCCTTTATCAGTATTTTTTGTTGTATTTCCCTTTTCCTTTGGTGAGTCGGGAACCTCTATTGTTTGGGACTTTTGTTGGTCTGAATTTTTAAAGGCATGCTTCCAACCATGTGCGCTCACATATTTGTCAGCCAATTCAGCCACATCTTTAGCTGAATTGTGGTCATACTCTTTAATGAACATAGTCAAGTCTTTGTTTTCCCAATTGCACATATTGGTAAACTGTTCGCGAATCAGTAAGTCTCTAAACTTTGCAAAGTCTCCTTCAACGTAACCAAGCTCAACCCACCTGTCAAAGTAGTGACTAAGCCTCGCTAGAAAGTGTGAGTAACTTTCACCCTTTTTAGGCTTTTCGCGCCTAAATTTTCTTTTATAACCTTCCTCTGTGATTTGAAATCTTTCGCAGAGGGCTGCCTTTAAGGTTTTGTAGTATAGGGCATCTTCCGTACTCAGCCTAGCGTAAACTTCTAGTGCCTCGCCTGTTAAGCATTCCAACAAATTTGGCGCGTACTCCTCGTCTGACCACCTTTGTGCTTGAGCTAACCTCTCAAATCACAACAAATAGGATTGAAAATCCTCGCGATTTGCATCAAATGGGAGTAATTTTGGATGAAACATTACATTTCTAGATGGCCTGGTTTCGCGGTTTGTTTCGTCAAGTTTTAGCTGTGATGTTTGAACTTCCAATTTTGCGAGTTCAATGACTTTCTGTGCTTCCAGTTGAGCAAGCTCTACAGCATGGGCGCGTTCCCGCTCACGCTCTTCATGTTCGCGCTTTTGTTGCTCCGCAACCCAATCGCGCAGTTCTACTCCCGACAAACCATACACCGATTTGCCGAGCTCCGTTAGAGCCAACAACGCATCCATATTTCCTAACACATTTGTTTGTCAATTCACTCTTTAATCGCGCAAAAGATTCCAATATTCAAACAGGAAAACAAATCTTAAATCTTATGACTATTCCGACATACTTGCTTACAGAAGTAAATAAACTTAGTGTTGTTTTATTTTTTCTATTTTTTTTTTAGTTTCCCGGACGAGCCCCCATTTGTCAACCCCGAAGCATCCGAAAGAAATAATCAAAGACCCAACATGATTTATAATAAAAGAACATATTGCAAAATTTAATGTATCTATTAATCGAATACTAAAATAATGCCATGCCATGAAAGTGATTCAAGTTCTTGTACAAGTGCACTGTACTTATCTGTCTGTCCCAATCTTGACGCAATCTTGCCTTAAAGTCGCACGTTGGAGGCCTCTTTTGATAATCCATACAATCCATACCACAATAGTCAATCTCGTCTCACTTTAAGTTTGACAGTCGTTATTCTTTTACTTAAAATCTTGCATGGCTTTTAAAATGTGACAGAGCCTCGGGCACAGGTTTTTAATGATCTTGGTATCAATAGAAAAGAGAGACCCTACACTCTGTAACAGTGCCAAACAAGATAACTGGGGTGGCAAATTGAAAATTACAGGATGGTGGTAACCCCCCTCCCCCTCTTCTCAAGAGGAAAAAAAACGATATAAAAGGGGGGTACTTAATAAGATGAGGGCTAATCAAGCATAATTCGCCTATAGCATAAAAGTAGATCGATCTTAAGCGGTAGATACGTATACTTCGTCATTTTTGTAGTTTGTAGACATTTTCATTCAAAATTTTTCTAATTGTGATTGTTTTTTAAGAATGGTGTAAACTTTCTTTCTGAATGAACATCTTTCCCATGAACAATTTCACTATTATGTAAATCATTACCATCATTGCAAGAAGAGATTAGCTTACCTTGAATAAATCTAGTCCGTAAACATTATACTACCCATAAGTAAGCACTTGAAAATGTGCAATGGGGTGAACAAATAGGTCTCCATTTATTACATTCTCCATATAATGTGAACATTTAGAATGAAAATTCTCATTCAGAATTAAAAGTTTATTCCATTCTTAAAAACCGATCACCATGAGAAAAATTATGAATAAAAATGACTACAACAGTGACGAAGTATATCTACCGCTTTAAACCTATTTCAATAAAAACACATTTTACTTTATTTGTTCTGAGGGCAGTTATACTTCTTAAGTATAAGATATAAGAACAGACTGACCTTTTCAAACGTCATCATTTAACCATTCATTACACAAAGAGGTTGTTCTCTTTCTTAATAAAGCACATCTTGGTTAAATTTTAAACAAAATCACAAACTCAATAACATTGTGTGACAGTTAAGTATTCTTTAAGAGTAACTAAAGTAAAACCTTGACATTGATGGGTTTATTTCAGAACGTCTTTGAATTGTTATATATATCACACCGAACCTGAAATTGTACGGAAAGTTGCAAATTGGAAGCTTACTATTAGTTTAGAGTTCAGAATATCAAAATTAAAATCCTTTCAAGAAAAAAAAGGTGACTTTCAAGTAGTTAACATAAATCCAAGATAATAGCAATGAAACGAATATACCCGCACATATAAACGATAAAAAGTAACGTCAAACTACGATTTGAGGAAAGCAGTTGTGGCTTGTACGAATATATACTATAGGGTTATGTTTTAAGCTCATCTTAATTTGACACATTCCCGCCATTTTTGTTGATTTCAAATTCATAAATTTAGAGATGAAAACATATATGACCGTAAGGGCACTTAACTTTGGTCACAATTTGTAAATAATCAATTAATCAATCAAACACTTAATTTTACCCTCATCCACCTAAGCGGTTATAAAAGTGAGGGTGGGGTGAATGTTGCAAACCCCAATCTGGGTTTTCTATTCGGAGCGTCATTAATACCCTGTTTGCTACTAGTGTACATTTATGAATCTCCTCTATCCATATCATTGTTACCCAAATGAACAAAATGAACATCAGCATTGGGCGGGATTCCAGTCAATGCCCCGGGGTCCATGCTTGGCCTTTAAAATGTGACAGAGGTACATGTTTTCATGATCTTGGTATCAATAGAAAAGAGAGACCCTACTTTTTGTAATAGTACCAAACAACATAAACTGGGTGTCAATTTGAAAATTACAGGGTGGTTGTAACCCCCCTCTCCTCAAGAAAAAAAATGTTAAAGAAAAGGAGGGGGATACTCAAGGATATACAAGGTTTATCAAAGCATTATTAGTATTTGCTTATAGAATAACAGTATTAACATTTTTACAGTCGATCGATCTTAAAACTATTTTGATTAAAACACATTTTACTTCATTTGCTCAGAGGGAAATTATTCTTCTTGAGAACAGGTTGACCTTCTCAAACATCATCACTTAGCATTCATTACACAAAGAGGTAGTTTCTTCTACTTAATAAAGCACATATTGTCTATTTGAAACAAAATCACAAACTCAATAACATGCTGTGACAGTTAAGTATTCTTTGAGAGTAACTCAAGTAAAACCTTGACATTGATGGGTTTATTTCAGAACGTCTTTGTTTTGTTATATTTCATTGTTTCATTTTCCTTTTTTGTTTCAGAATACTAACGTAAAAATAACTTCAAGAAAAAAATGATTACTTTAAAGTAGCTGAAAGAAATTCAAGATAATAGTAAGGAAACGAATATGCTCAGACACAAAAGATATAAATAACATCAAACGATTTGAGGAAAACAGATGTGCCTTGTACGAATGTATAATGTAAGGTTTTTGTAAGTTAATCGTAATTTGCAACATTCCCTTCATTTTGTTGATTTCAAATTTATAAATTTATAAATGAAAAAATATATGACCGTAAGGGCACTTTTCACAATTTTCACAATTGGTTAAGATGATAGTCAATTATTTTATCTAAAAACGTAGTTTGACCCTCGTCCACCAAAGCGGTTGTAAAAGGGAGGGGTGGGGTGAATGTTGCAGCACCCATTCTGGATTTTCTATACGGAGCGTTATTAATACCCTGTTTGCTACCATAGTATTGTTATGAATCTCCTCTATCCATTGATACAAAAATGAACATAATATTGAACTTCATTTTACGTCACATTAACGTCACAAGGTTATGACGCCCTCACAATTGTGAGGTTCTTAGAAAATACACGAGAATTAGCCAAAATAGATTTTTTTGCTAACAATTGCCAAACATGGTATTTTCCGGAATTTTTTACTGAATAAGAGATACAGAATTAGAAACGATGGTTTCAGTGAGACATATCATTATTCATACAGTCATTATCATGAAGTGAGCGAATTGAATTGGTATTAATGTTTACCTCAATTATCAAATTAGGTCTGACCCAGACGTCAGCGTTTCATGCAACACTGGTTGAAAACATAAAAGACGATAACATTTAAAAACAATTATCAAAATCATTCGCGCTCTAGGCTCAAAAACATTTGTTTGCATCAGGTAAATGATATTTGCTATTTACTAGAAAATACATTGGAATTATACATCATATTCTAAGATAACAAAGACTTGTTGCACCAAATATTTGGTAGCTCATAAAAACTATAAATTGACTCTAAAGCCCGGTGCAGACTCCTCTATCGTATCTATGCTGACGACAAAATGACGTATGTCATCAAATAAAACCGTGTGTTTAATTTGATAACCTATGTCATTTTGTCGTCAGCATAGAATATTCTAAGCAAAATATTCTATACGATAGGGGAGTCTGGACCGGCCTTAAGCGTTCGTGTATATGTATGATCTTCATTAAACAAAGAGTAAAAATGGGATCGATCTGCAAACAGACTTGGAACTCCAATCAAGATCCTTTTGGATATGATTAGATAAGGATTTCATTTCAAATCTTTTTTTAAATCTGATTCCCTCCTAATCACTCAATATTGTATTATAAGTAATAAAGGTAATACAATTATTTGACAATTTTATTGTCAATGTCTTATTCCGTATAAATGGTAACTCTGTGTTTTCGTCGACATCAATATCGATAGACAGATAATCCACTCTTTATCCATATTTCATTACTATCGTTCAAAACCTTCTTGTTGGAAATAATTATACTGCGGGCTTTTTGAAAGTAATCAGTTATGAACATAAGACGAGAAAACGTTCTTAATCCAGAAATGTATTGCTTGGTCAACTACCGTGTGTAAAGTTGGGACTCTAGTAGATACCAATGCGATGGCTAACCCCGAAAGGGGTCACTTTGCAGATGATGTCAATTTTGATTTGATCATTTCATCAGTTACATAATTTTCTAAGCTTAAAAATGACACATCACTTGTTAAAATTAATCAAGGTGATCAAACTACACAACAGAAAATCTGCTTGAAATTGTTTTGTTTTTATTTTTTCTGCCTACTTTCAACAGTTTCTTGAAAAGTGTTATGTTGCAGAGTCTTCATTTTCGGGATGAAATACTATTGTTTCATGATGAAACTATTGTTTCATCATGAAACAATAGTATAATAATAGTCAATGAACAATTTTTGTAGCAAACGTTTGGTTCTAACATAATGATTTTGAAGTTTTTAATTAATATTAACCTGACGATTTAGAAGACTTTGGTGATATTTAAATCGATCGCTAGAGAGTTCATAAGAGGTTTCGTTCCAAAATATTAAGGGAATACATCAACCCTTTTTTGATAGTCTTTGATAGTCGTGTTACAAAAATAGTTGAAGAGGTTTAAGACAGAACAACAAGATTTCATTATATGGTTTCGATAGTACATAGAGAAAGCAGATGACGTTGATGGACATCATTTTAATTTTCTTCTGCAATATGAATCGGGTATTTCGAATAAATATCTGTAAGGACAAGTACCTTCAATTTAACACAAAAGACTAGAAATACAAGATTCAAGCATCAATTAGTTATATATTTTCTACCCACACTTACATTTTGCTTTACTTTGTCAACAGATGGCGGTCATCGATAGTGAATTCTCAAAGTGTGCTTTAAGACTTTAATAATAGTAACACATCACCGTATAAAGCCAAAACATAGTAATAACGTTTCACATACTGAACGTATGGATAGCGAATTAAACGTATATAAATAATGGAGACAACCGTATGAAAAACACATTGAACGTACTTCAAACGAACTGCAACGAGCAACAATGTAGTGGGATTGAATACACGCATTTTCTATTTTTATCACAAGTGTTGATATTTAATTCTAAAGATACACTCAACGAGAAGAAAAACCAAGCACTTGGTTTTGTTCCTGGTTTTATGTATATTAACTGCCAAGTCAATCACCTCGTTTTTAGTTATAAATTGAATAAATTCTCATCATCGTTTTATACACGTCTAGCCCATTTCTATTCATACATCATCCATTGTGTTTCTTTTGTTGTTCAGATGTCGTTGCCCTGACCGTTATTTTTAAGAATGTGGTCTAGAGCCCGTTATCAAACTAAAGATTTTGATAACGGTCTGGGCAGTGAATTGAGACGAGATGATGAATAATAAACACTTAATTCTAGTTTGACATATCAACAATGTTCATGCAGTCCTTATCATGAAGTGAGCGAATCGAGTTGGTATTTACATTAAATCAAGTATCGAATTAGATCCTGTTTACAGCGTTTCATGTAACACTGGTTGAAAACAAAAGACGATAACATTACACAATTCGAGCTCTAGATTCCAAACTATTTATTTGAATCTTAAACATCATCAGGTAACATCACGTTCACATTATATTGAATAGCAATTGGAAATCGCGAGGCTAATTTATCTTAATCATTTGCATGATAACTCATTGAAATGTCAAATACGTACACAACAATAATCACGGGCAACATGGAAAATAAAACAAGAACATCTATCATTAAGTTCGAAACGCAATTCCAGCATAGTAAGGAGGGACAACACGAGCCCATGGCTTATGTTTTACCAAAGGATGCCATAACATCTAAAATGCAGTACATTGTAAACACCATCGGCGTAACCTAGTAAGGGTTTGTACCACCAGGATTGCGTTGGCCGATGTACTGACATTTTTCAATTGTTCGTCATAAAATAAAGAAAATATATTAGAATGTTCAATAAATTGAACATCTAAATATAACCAAACCAACAACTCAAATCCTGCTTAATCTGAGTGTTTGGAATGCCAGTAGCAAGACTGACTTGATTTATACTTATGTTCTGGAACACGATATTGATATACATTAGGCCGAATTCATAAAAGTAGTAATTGCTGGCAAGAAAAAGACATTAAGAAAAAGCAATAGCTAGACTAGAAAAAGATTTAGCCTTAGCAATTGCTTAAAAACATATTCACGATTTTCAGCTTGGACTAATACCTTTTTCTTGTCTGAGATCGACCCAGACAAGAAAAATTTACCAAACGAACAATAGGCAGGCTAGCTTTTGCTTACATGAAGTTAGAAATTGCTTTGTTTACCACGTGATAGTTTTCAGACACAAATGTTACAGCAAGTCACTCCTCATTTCTGGTATCAATTTGACGTAGTTTTCAACAAATAGCATGATTTATGTAATCTATAGTAACGCAACACTAGTATACTTCAGTGTTTTTTCTTACGCAGCACAAATATAGCAGAAACCATGAATGTATAGGATCTTAGTAAAATTCAAGTAATTGCTACATGCTGTAAGCAAAAGGTCAGCTTTTTGAATACAAATGTAAGCAATTACTAACCAGACGAGCAATTGCTTGGAACGGATTAGAAATAGCTTTTGCGGCCTTGAGAGAGCTTTTCTTGCAAGTCAATGCTAGCTTTTAAGAATAGAAATTCAAGAAAAGGCTATAGAAAAAGCAATTGCTACTTTTAAGAATTCGGCCTTATGTCTCACTGAGACATGGATGCGTAAGGATGATCCTGTTGTCATCAATGAGGTGTGTCCAGCTGGTTATGCATTTATCAATGTCCCCCGCGATTCATCTGATCACCATGGAGGGATAGGTGTTCTTTATAAGTCGCAGATCAATTTATGTCACATTACTAATCTTGACATTCCCATATCCCAGACATTTGAACATGCCATCATCTCAAATATGTCCAGAACTCTGTACTGTACATTGTTATTGTTTATAGACCACCCCCATCTGTAACGAACAAATATAAGATATCTACATTTCATGAAAAATTTGACAATTTCCTGGACTGCGTGAATATTCTTCCAGGAAAAGTCCTTTTGACTGGTGACTTCAATGTTCACTACAATTGTCCTTATAAAAGCGACGTCAAACGTTACTCCTCCAGTTTGTCTTCGGTTGGCATGACTCAGCACGTCACAAAACCCACTCACAGAAGTGGAAACATCCTGGATCATGTAATCACTAGACAAAACGAAACACTTCTTCATAATTTAGATGTTGACAATGTTCTTTTCACTAAAGACCATTTTAATGATAAACTGTTCCCTCAACTTACCTAAGCCTGAAACTGCTGTTGTTTTACGTACATTTAGGAAATTCCGTAACATTGATCACCATAAGTTTTCTGTTGATCTTGAAAAAGAAATGTCAGCTTTGTCCCAGAAAACTACTTCTGGTGTTAATGAGCTTCTTGAGGTCTTCAAAAATTCTTACCTGAAGGTTCTTAATGTTCATGCTCCATCTACTACCAAAGCTTCCAGGATGTTTCCAACTTGCCTGATACTGTAAATCCTAATGAACTTGCTAACAAATTTGGGGACTATTTCATTGGCAAAGTTGAGACAATTCGTAGTGATATTGACATTCGTAATTCTAGTTGTAATAGTGTAGATAAGAGTAGTAGTGTAAGTTGTATGATTGATGCACCTAGTGACACCAATTGTGTTCTTTTCAACCAGTTTGATTATGTTTCTGAGCCTGACCTTTTGAAAGTTATCAAGAAGTGTCCTAACAAGTCTTGCTCACTTGATGTTTTTCCTACCTGGCTAATCAAAAAGCATTTACAACTTTTGCTTCCAAGTCTTGTTAAAATTGTTAACATGTCACTCTCTTCAGGTACTTTTCCACAGGATTTCCGCAATGCCATCATAACACCATTGTTAAAAAAGCCATCTCTTAACAAGAATGACTTGAAAAACTATCGTCCGGTCGCTAACCTGCAGTTTATTTCAAAAATCATCGAGAAATGCGCTGTTGCACAATTCAACGACCACATCGACAAGTATAAACTCTCTGAGCCCACGCAATCAGCTTACAAAACCTCCCACAGCACCGAAACGGCTCTCGCTTGCGTGCATAATAATTTTTGTCGTGCTTTGGACTGTCAAAAGGCTGTTATTCTTGTAATGCTCGACCTCTCTGCAGCATTTGACACCGTTGATAGGGAATATTGCTGCAGAGGGTCGAGACTGAATTTGGCATTGTTGGCACACCACAAAGATGGCTGGACTCATATCATATATATAAAAGATCTTGTAAGATATCGATTGGCGGTGGTTCTTCTCATGATTTCCCCTTAAAATATGGTCTCCCACAAGGATCAGTGGTTGGTCCTCTTGCATTTGTGATGTACACACATGTCATTGGTCGTATACTTCGTCAGCACAACATATGTTACCATATCTATGCAGATGATATCCAGATGTATGAAGTGGTGGATCCAAACAAGCCTGGGGATGTTGCCTGTGCCATGTTTAAACTCTCTCGTTGCATCAGAGACATTAATTGCTGGATGGTTGGGAAAATATTGAAGCTCAACCCAGACAAAACTGAACTTTTTATTATTTCATCCAATTATCATCAACATAAGCTGCAAGATCTGAATTTGCATGTTGATGATGCCATCGTTTCGCCTTCAAAATCTAATCGCAATCTTGATGTGGTTTTTAACCCTCAACTCACAATGTCTGATCATGTTACTAACTTGTGTAAGTCAATCAATTGGCAGATCCGCAACATCAACAGGATTCGCCGTTATCTCGATAAAGACACCTGTGCCAACTTAATTCGCTCGCTCATTCTATCTCGTCTGGACTACTGTAATATACTCTTTAATGGCTTGACACAAAATGACCTTGGTCGCCTCCAGAAGTTACAGAACAAGTGTGCCCGCCTAGTCTTCAAGGCTCGCAAATCCACCCATATTTCACCCCTGTTTAAGGATTTTCATTGGCTTCATATAGAAGAACGGATTAAATTCAAAACACTGAACTTTTGTATGGTTTCTAGACACTGAATGGACTCTCTCCCAAATACATCATGTCTGATTGTCTGGCGGTTAAGAGTGCGAATCCAACCTCCATCACCACCCGTTCTTGTCACGGTCATGATCTAATGATCCCTAGGACAAACAGACGTATTGGGGACAGAGCCTTTTCAGTAGCTGCACCAAGGATATGGAACTTGCTTCCGTTGAACATTCGTCGCTCACCAAGTGTTCAAACTTTCAAATCCGCTGCCAAATCATATCTCTTTGTATAATTTCTTTTGCATTTTGTTGTTCATTATGCTTATATTTTTGTATTTTGTTTGTTTGTATGCGCTTTGAATCCTCTGGCAAAGGCGCATTATAAATGCTGGTTTATATTATA
>JXSR01S013475.1:10984-21925 GCA_000969725.1 Ophiothrix spiculata
TCGCCCCACCCTTCCTTGGGGTTCAAAGGTCAAAAGAAAGGTCAAATTTTCAACTTTGTTCGATTTCAAAGATAAAGGTGTCAAATTGTTCGTCTTGGAACAGCGATCAAAATTGTCCATGGTTACCCCGTCACTTGACCTTTTCTTGGGGGTCAAAGGTCAAAAGAAAGGTCAAATTTTCAATTTTGTTCGATTTCAAGGATAACGGTGTCAAATTGTCCGTCTTGGAATGTTGATCAAAAGTGTCAATGGTTACCTCGTCGTCTTACCTTTCCTTAGGGGTCAAAGATCAAAAGAAAGGTTAAATTTTTGACTTTGTCCGATTTCAACATTTAAGGTGTCAAGTTGTGCGTCTTTGTGATCAAATGTGTCAATGGTGACCCCATCGTCTGACTCTTCCTCGGGGGTCAAAGGTCAAAACAAAGGTTAAATTTTCAACTTGTTCCGATAGTAAAGAATAAGGTGTCTAATTGTTCGTTTTGGAACATCGATTAAAAGTGTTAATGGTGACCTCTTTGTCTGACCTTTCATTGTGGGTCAAAGGTCATAAAAAAGGTTAAATTGACAATTTGTCCGATTTCAACATTTAATGTTTCAAATTGTTTGTCATCAGACATTTAAAGAAAATGCATTCGGCAGGGTCCATGTCACTTTTAGTGACACTGTAATGTCTAGTTGTTTTTGGTTAATTAATTATCTAATTAAAGAAGTTTTAATTACTGAGATCTTTAATTGCTACAGTAAGGGAATTTTTTCGAAAAGGATTTTTCAGTGTGAGATGTTGCAATCTAGGGTAATTTCCAATTTTGTAAAAATAGGCATGATTGCATGAACCTATCAAATTTGCATAAATTAAAGTAACCAATCAGATCTAAACTGAGATGGGAATTTTCATGATGACATCGCTAAGACTGTGACTTTAGTTAACTTTTGGAAATTCCCAATTGCCATATAAGGTTTTTGTGCTTACTTCAACTTTATAAATGGATTGTGGGAAATCCCCAGTGTACTGAAATAATGATGAGATCGGTCATTTGTCGGTGTTTTTTAAAAACTCTGGACAATTTTTCCAGTCTTGAGGGAAGTGAAATTGACGTTGGCGGTGCTAGTTAGAAAGCTACATTTTGTTGGATGGAGTTATTATACAGACGAATGGAAATTGGAGTTTAGAGATATTTTGAATGGAGATTTGCGATACCTTGTTGGAGTTGGAGTTGGAAATATTTGTGTTAAAGAGACAGTGGAGCATTATCAGAGTGGATAAGTTACGTGCGTTCGATCCAGCTTGTGAAATATTTTATAAAGCCAAGCAGAGCTTCATTGTGATTGCTGGACTATAAAGCGTCGTTGGAGGTCGTCAGGAACCAGAGGGTGATTTAAGCCCTTCCCATAACACACAGCAACATACCAGTAGACCCCATGGAATGTTAACCAAGGTCACTCCATTACTGCATTCATTTGTATGGTAAACAGTTTGAATTTACTCTATTTCAAACTGTATTTTGGGAATGAAAAACTCTGTCCAACTCAGGTTTGTTTGCATTGATATCAAGCTGTAATTATCCTCTTTCTGAAGGTCCTTTTCATTCACAGTTGGACAAACTAATAAATTGTCTATAGCAAGTTTTCCATCAGTAGTTTTACATATAAGTCTATGTAGTTGGTTCACTAAGTGAGCTGTTTATAAGCTGTGGAAGAGACTGTTTGAATTGTATGATGGGAAGGGCTTAAATCAACCTCTGGTCAGGAACATTGTGGCCCTATTTTTCCAAGTGGATTTCGGGACTTATGATGTATGACTTTGTGCCGTGGATTAATAACGGATTATGAATTATATCCTAGGATCGCGCGGATCTCGCAGTTTTTACTGTAAGTTTTGATTTAAGGTAAATTTAAGATTTTCAACTGTGCTGAAAGAAAGTACATGCATTATAAGTTTTTGTAAAGTATTCCAAATTTCAGTGTTCCTATTTTGTTTTATTCAAGAACCCGTAAGGTGATTTTGGCCTTGGTCATTTTACATCTTTAACCGTAACAATTAACACTGCTTACAAGTCAATTAACCTGTTATAGGCACTAATTTTATCCCTCCACGTGTAATAAAATTGCTTGGTGATTCAATGAATACATTTGAACATATAAAATTTGAAAAACAAACATACACCCCATTTCATCCCACTCAAATTATCCGAATATATGTAAAAAAAGGCTGTGACACATTTTGAGTCTGGGGTAGACCTTAAAATGGCATCAAAACGTTTTCGTACTCTCAAACTGATTGTATAAACTAAAGTATATATTTTTAGAAGTGTATTTTTGCCCTGAACATTATGATAATATCAGTCTTTGACCAAACATGTCAATGTTGGCCAAAACCGTATTTTTTGCCCCAAACATTTTCTGGAAAGCTTAATGAAAGTTTGTATTATTTGTGAAATGTTGAACTTTTTTGCTTTTTTGGATCTAGAAACACACATCTAGGAAGGATTTTCTCAAATGTTTGATTTTTATCTTAGTTTTTAACAAATGCCAAAAATTGGTCAAAAAAATGTAAAAAATTCCACCGCTGCCACAAAAATGGCACATTTTTTCAAAAAATAAGATACAAATCAAATTGAGAACATAAAAAGTGTAAAATGTCATGAATGCAAATTTTAGTTAGGTTTTCCAGAAATTATTGGGGCAAAAAATAAGGTTTTTGGCATTTTTGGCAAAATTCGACAATTTTGGTCATAAACAGATATCACCAATATGTTCAGGGTAAAAATCCACTTCATAATATAAGTATGCTTTTGTGTGGTTTATGAGTTGTTATGCAAATTAATAGAGTCTTAAGATCTGAGGTGTAAGATGTGTTTGCAATGGTCGTGCCACTTCCGGTAAACCTTATCCATAGATAGAGCTCAGTGACGTACGAAGTCTGTACATGTGTGCGAGTTTTTCCAAAATTAGATGGTTGAAATTTTCGTAAATTGTTTGTAAGGTATAGTTAGTTTGTTTCAATTTACCATAAACATCTCAAGTTCTAAGTAAACATGATACAGAATGGTTAACATTCGTAATTATTAAATTTGTTATGCAGAGATTTGAGTTTCTATTTCACAAGTCCTGCATCAAGGTTGCTGAATTTTGCAACTTGTCATCATGTTGTCAGATCTTGTTGCACGTCAGATATTACCCTACATTTCTGGCAGTGGTATTGGTACCACTGCCACAAGCAATCAAACCTGTCGCATAAGTGCACATGCCCAATATCCCAAAAAAATGATCATATAGACGTCAACGGCAGCCATTACTTAGTCTATAGTATTTTCAATAATTAAATTTCTCCGTTCGCGGGGTTTTTGGAGAACGATGCTTGTTGCCACGGTTGTTTGCGTGAAAGTCGCACATATAAATTTACAGCATGTGATTGGCCTAATTCCAGTGCTTGTGAAGCGCCGACAATTGCGCGCGTTACGCTCGAGTTAAACAATGCAGTACGCAGGGAAATTTGATAAATGAAAACACTTAATTATGTTAATAATCACTGTTTGACAGTTCGTCCTATACAACCTACGCCGAGTTAGCACAGACTTCAAATTTTTTATCGTATTTTTTTATTTAAATTAAAAGTCTGAGCGTGAAGTAGCCTTTTATTCCCGGGACCACAGTCAGGACAGGCCGCGACAAATTTATTTTTTTTCCTAGCCCGATCGGGCAGGCCACTTACCACATTTACTTGCCCGAATTGGTTTACAAGTTGCCCAAAATATACGAGCATTTTTGGTGCTATTTGTAACGTAATCAAGTACAACAAGTAGCGTAGCCATGATATTGACCGCGTTATCTTTTAATTCTACGCCGACTACGGCCTATGCAGAATGGCAAATTGATGCAGAGATTGCAAGAATTTTCACGGACAGGTCCATAATAATAAATTAAAACTGCTTTATTGCCTGGAAACGTTGTACTTTTCACTGTTTTGCAATGTTTTCATAGAGTATTTTAAACATCAAAATATCGCCAGCACGCAAAATCTCAACATGGCGGCAACCAAAACTGTACGCTGGTACCCTCGATGTGGGCGCTTCACTATATGGTTCAGACTGCCCATCACCGCAGGTATTGGCTGATCAAAATTAGTCAAAATTTTGACCAGTAGAATTACACAACAAATTACACGGCAAACGTTCGTGATTGGAAGGCTTTGGTGAAGAGGTTGACAAAATGGCGATGTTTACATGCGCGATCTCTGCATGGCGCCCCGCGTTTACCAACGCGTTACAAGCATTCGCGCAATTACCAATGCGTCGCGCATGTTGTGTGTTTGACGCGGAAAACAAATGGGTGTTTCTTTATAACTGGGGTCCAATGGATTTTGGTGTCCCTGTTATAGTGATGTTTTTCAAAGCTGGAATTACTCATTGGTAATTATGTTCAGATTAATTTGATGGTGTGTGAATTAAAGGGTTATACACACCCCTTATTTTGAAAGCCAAAAACATAATGAAGAACGTGCCGTTTTATCTTTATACACAAAATATGTACGTTTTCACAATGTAACAGGGACACCAAATTCAACAAAAAAGTGTGACATTTAAAACATGTGCAATATAAATGATCTTATCTCAGTAAATAAGCTGGTAAGAGTATTCCTGATGATTTTATAGCAAGTAAACACATCAATCTCTTATATTAATGTGAAATTTGGAGCAAAATTCCTGAATTGTTGATATGCCATCATTCTGAAATCTGCCTTCACAATGTAACATTTGGTGTCCCCCTAAAATTGCTTACATTGTGATAGATAAATATGGTTGTAATTTTCTGACCAACCAGTGTATCATTTATTTTCATTGTTATTTTTGTGCATTTCTGGTAGTTTTAAACATATATTAGAAAGTTATGAAGCCCAGACATTTGAGAGATCTGAAATATCTTGATTTTTATTTTTTGAAAAATTCTTTGGTGTCCCCTAAAATTCCAGGTGATCAAACATTGATATCATTTTTTTTTCCAAGTTTTTATAAGAAATTTCTATTAAACTCTTCAATTTACCTTTACTTTTATGGCTTTTGGCAAGTTTTTGGTAAAATTTATTCAATCTACTTCAATATTTTAGAAATATTGGGCAAAACATGTTTGGTGTCCCCTGTTACATTGTGACATTTACATTTAAGATATATTCATATAAAATAAGCATACTTGAGCCAATTGGTGGAATGTTTATGAATTTAAGTTACATTTTGGTCACATAATAAGATTAGAATTAATATTTATGTTAAAATATAATGACATGTGATATAAACCAGTTTATGCATTTTGGTGTCCCCTGTTACATTGTGAACCTTGATTTTTGACCCTTTTGGCAGAAAATTGTATGAAAATGGAAAATAAGTGCTTGAAACATCCCACATAATCAAATGATATTAAATTAAACAGCATGGGAATTATTTTTCAAAGTTAAAATACAAATATTGGTTTTAGGGTCAAAATTGCCAATGTCACATGTTGGTACCCTTTTATAAATAAACACCCAAATGCCTTCAGGGCACGGGCCAATCAAGTGCTTAGATTCATTAGCGGATACCTGCGTCTTATGTCAGTGTGGAGTTGTTGAAGACATAAGACGCAGGGGACCAGTGTACCAAAACTGGTGCTTGTTTACCTTGTTATATAGATTACGACACTCAATCGATGACGTCATTCAGGCTTGCCTGACGTCATTAATTTAACATTTATTTTCACCAAGCACTGTACATATCAAGCCAGAAAAAGTTTTAAATTTACCAGTAAATAGTGAGGTTTTTCTCCGTCATCTGATTTTCGTTTGTTTCGTATAAAAAACTTCTACATTTTGAATCATGAATGAATTTAGTTTCCATGTAAACAATGTCAATCCACCTGTCAATCCAAAAAGTTTAATCGTGCCTTATTAGTTACACGCGACTCGTCCAAATAAGGACATTTAATTTATGCTAATCAGCTGCTAGACGCGCCCATGCTCTCGTGACTGACAGTAATGTTTACGAGAGCAATAATTTTCGTGGAAAGCTTGGCAAGAAAATCGACATAAAAAATGACACAAATAATAAAATCATTTTTATTTTGTCGTTTATTGACTTTATTGAACATTGTTTTTTAATATTGTAGTTTTTCATACTGTTCCTTTGCAAGTTTTCGTATTCTATTCTTAAAGCTAAATTATTTTTAGATTTATTTATTTTCCGGCCAAATTTGCAAGCCAGGTCTGCAGGGGGTCTGTTTTAGTTTAACAACAATACTGATTGGTTGAAAATGGTTCTTTTATAGCTGACGTCAGGCTCACAGGCTCTCAGCCAATAACTTTTACCGTAACAAGTGCTGTCGGAGATCGCCACATCAGCTGATGTAAAAATCATGGCGACCGATGCAAACTTCCGCGGCGGCACTGAGGCTTTGGGAATACTATTTTCAGTGTTTTTTTATCATATCAGGCGAATATTACTGATGTTTTTTATCTACAAATTTTGTTCT
This sequence comes from Ophiothrix spiculata, assembly GCA_000969725.1. NCBI lineage: Eukaryota > Metazoa > Echinodermata > Ophiuroidea > Amphilepidida > Ophiotrichidae > Ophiothrix > Ophiothrix spiculata. The sequence continues at coordinate 17,483 of JXSR01S013475.1, forward strand.
TTCTCTTTGGGGAAAATAAATTTTGTCATTGAAGTTTATGTAGCTCACATTGCATGGTCAACACTCAATGTGCAGGGTAAGCTTACTGGTTTTTTTTTAAATAGCCCGATCGGACACGGCTATCTGAAGTTTTAATAGCCCGACAAAAAATCTTATTGCCCCGGGCTATCGGACAGGCGATTTGTCGCGGCTTTTCCACAGTAGACTGAATCATCCAGTCACTGTCGTAGCGCATTGTGCATTTCGCTCTCACTATCACCGAAACGTTGTCGGAGTCGGAAGGATTCAGTCTGGAAAAAACGTGATTTTACGATTGCAAGTTCTAAATCACTTTGTAAAACACATGAAAATTCTTTCAAGTTAAACATTACAAAAAATCATCGATTTAATACACATTAACAATAATTCATACACTCTGGGTTAAGTACGCGTTGAAATTGTAAATCTAATTGGACAGTTGGTAACTTATACGCATAATCTCGTCTAGTTGCACGCTGCGTATCGCGTAATGCGTTGTACAAATACATGTACGCGTACGCTTAACATGCTTGCGCTTGTATGGAAAGTTTCATTTTAAAAGAAAGGTAAATCTAAATTACAATGATTAACACGGAACGATGGATCATAGTAGTTGTGTTTTCTCTGTTTTGTTGAAATAAAAAAACACATTCTAAAATAATTATACCGTTTAATTTCTTTGCAATTTTACTCTAATTATTTTCGTGTATTAATAACTGCTCTTTACCTGGCGCTCGTGAAATTGTACAAAAATAATGCACCTTGTGCTGAAGTCGAAGTTGTCCAACTCACTCGGAGCCTGCGCCTCGTGAGTGTGGACAACTCCAACTTCAGCACGCGGTGCATTATTGTTGTACAATTTCACTCGCGTCAAGTAATACGCAGTTATTAATCTATAATTATATATGTAAGCACATAAAAAGCAATATTAGAAAGGTAAGTGACTTTTTCAAAACTAAACTTTGAATTTCTTCTGCGCTATATTTTTTACAACCGCTCATCAGATGAGTCGCTCTTGTGCCCGAACATAGCTCAGTACATGATTGCCTAGCCCTCCGCTGCGCAGAGGACTGGGGACCAGCTAATACAACCAATTGATGCATTCTCATGGCGGCTAGGGACATTCACAAAATTTTCAACTTCATTTGTTTTGTGAAATTTTAATTTGTCTTGAAAGGTATTAAAATTACCTTCAAAATGAGGGGTCAACCACTTCATATGAGTAGCAAATGGTAAAGTTATGGATGAAAAACATACATTGAAATTCACCCAAATAATGGTATAAAATTGGATCGATTGAGCCCATATTTATTGGTCGAGCTATGAGTTGCAAAAATATTGGGCGAGACGCAGTCGAGCCCAATATTTTAAAACTCATAGCGAGACCAATAAATATCGGGCGTAAATCATCCAATTTTATCATTATCATGTTTTGGATCCAATATTTTCCCACACTTGGACACCTCAAAACATGATAATGCCAAAAATTGGGATCCTCTATGGGAAATTTCAACAGAGTTTTTCATGTTTTGACCCATTTTCAAATGTGCTTTTATTACATAGCATGTGTTTGGTATCATTTGAAAGGTATTGTTTCAAAGAAAATGCATATTTTTTTATATCCATTGAACCAGAACAGAATTGAAGTTAGAGATTAAAAACCCCACTGGCACAGTTTTTGAAAATGTTACAGCGCCCTCAACGTGATCATATATGAAAAGCCTATGGGCTAAAATTAGCCCATGATTTTTTTGCTATTTGCCATCCCTTTTTTGTTGGATCACTCATGTATTGTTGTTTAATAATATTAATTTTAGCCTACATGAGTGTTTGTTGATTGAAAAAATCAAAATGTGTACTTTGATCATCATTTGTTAATTTTAGGTGATTGTTTACATAAAAATGATCATGAATTTTCACAAGTTTATATTTGGTAAACTCCTTGAATACCATGGCCTATGGCTTAAGCAACTCACTAAGGTGTGCAAGAGCACATTTCCCACATTTTTCATGATGCGAGTTGTTCAAAATGAGACTTCAAAAAATTGGCAAAATTAACCATTGTTCAATGGAGCCCAGTAAGTCGATAATATTATCGACTTACTAGTAGCTAACTTAGCCTTTGTTACATGGAGAGTGATTTATCCATCAATTTTTGTGATATCTTTTCAACAATCAAATGAAATGTCATAATTTTGGTATGATTTTAACAGTTTGTCTCTGCAAGAATGGGCCTTTTGGCGATTCATGAGTCATCGGATCAATTTACAAAAAAAAGCAGTGATACATTATCATACAAAACCGCTATAAATGAACCCCCAGGTTCGATTCTTGTCGTTTTCGGTTTGGCCGAGAAAAAAAATTGAAATTTGGGGTAAAAACAACCAACAAAATATTATGTATATTTTAAGTAAGTGTAAAGTGTGCGCCAAGCTCATCCCTACCAAAGATAAACACATATAACTTCTGTAAAAAAAACGAAATTGGGATACCGTTGGCGTATTGTGTTACGATGACTTGAACTATTGATGAAGAGCGCCCTCGCGCAGTTTTCGGAGCGCCATAAATCTATGCGCCATCACGATCCCAATGTAAAAACAAAGACTCAACAAGTTAAAACAAATTCAAGCAAAAAATTGGTGGGATATCTGTGGCGCACTGAGATAGTGAGGGTCAAAGGTCAAATTTTTCCAATCTGGTGCGTTTTCGCGCCATCGGCAGAAAACGATAAAACTACCAACAACGTGTAGAGACAGTTTTCCTATTATAAGAAGTGAAAAAAGGAATCTTGGGACTTGTATCTGCATTTGGTATTTTTTATGATTTTTTGAAAATTGGCTAAGTATTAGCATTTTAGGGCTGAAAGTTGCAGAATGCAACAGCTTTGCACACAAAATATCAGAAATAAGACTAAGTCTTTGATTTTTTTTTTTTTTATGTACACAAAAAACTTTTTGGACATGTTTTGGACAATAACAAACATATTGAGACAGAAATTGAAATAGATAGGTCTTTTCAAAGTCATTATTTTTGCAGCACGTAGCTTGCGGGATCATCACGATCCCTTCATTCAGCGTGAGAGTGAATCAGTATACACGCTGCTATATTGATACAGGTCTGTAATGGAGTGTAAATGTTTTTCCCAAAAACTTAGTCTTATCTTTAATATTTTTAGTGTAAAGCTGTTGAATTCTGCAACTTTCAGCCCTAAAATGCTAATACTTAGCCAATTTTTAAAAAATCATAAAAAATACCAAATGCAGATGTAAAAGGAAAACTGTCTCTACACATTGTTGGTAGTTTTATTGTTTTCTGTCGATGGCGCGCAGAGTTACGGAGCTGCGAAAACGCACCAGAAAAATGTGACCTTTGACCTTCACTATCTCAGTGCGCCACAAATATCCCACCAAATTTTTGCTTGAATTTGTTTTTACTTGTTGAGTTCTCACTTATGAATTTGTTTTTACATTGGGATCTTGATGGCGCATAGAGTTATGGCGCTCCAAAAACTGCGCGAGGGCGCTCTTCATCAATAGTTCAAGTGAACGTAACACGATACGCCAACGATATATCCCAATTTCGTTTTTTTACATAAGTCATGTACCCAACTGGAGGTTTCAAAATATGTTTAACTTTGGTTGGGATGAGCTTGGCGCACACTTACTTAAAATGTATATAATTAAGTTAAGTCGAATTAAGTTGATAATTAACGTTAATAACAAGTTAAAGTCAATAAGCTAGTAGCCAGAGATGAAAACAGGCATAAATGTGGTTGGTGTGGATGAAATATGTACATTGTGCGGTATTTACTTAAACACGGATCCAGACACGGAAACGGATTTACGGATTTAAAAAAAAAATGTTCAACCACTTCATATGAGAGGAGAGATATGAAAGAATGTCAGTCAGAATACTCACTATTAACATACAATCACATGTACGTAGAAAATGAGAAACTAATATCAACAAATTTGTATCAAATTTGCTTGATCCGTGTCAGTCCGCGCAATGTCCAAGCGCGATCCGCGGTCATAATAATAACATAAACATAAAATCTGTGTTAATCCGCAAGAGGGCGTTAATCAAAATCCGTGTACGGTCCGTGTATGGTCCATGGGATGTTACGCATGCGCAAATCTAAAGCAAGCTATAAAAATATGAAATAGCGCCACCGATTGTAATTATTCCCACCAATAAAGACAAATGAGGCACCCATATTTGCGTAGCATAGTTGCTGAGAGTTTATTCATTACATGCACTCTCGATCTCATTCATATAATTCAATCTTCACTTATTTACATGTATAGGACAAATTGACATCTCTTATCCATACATATTACCATAGGTCTAATCTCTGTAACTAAAGAGATTACTAAAAGATTAACGAACACAGAGTTACAAATGCATTGCAATACTTCACTGTGA
>JXSR01S013475.1:22898-37266 GCA_000969725.1 Ophiothrix spiculata
CCCTTTGCTTCTTCCAAATAAAACTTTTTAGATGTTTGCATCCTTTTGAAATGTTACATTGAGAAGGTTCCATTGTCCAATTCAACCCTTCATATCAAAAAGATTGAAATTTCCTTTCATAAATTGTTGTCAGCGACAACGAAATATACTACCTTTAAAGATGACATTCTGAGCTTGACTTTATTAGCAGCTATAATGTAAATCTTGAATTTCTTAATTATTTGCCAACTATTATGTGTTGGCAATATTACACAAAAACCAAATTCCTAAATTTTGTACTTAACATAAAGTATCATTCCTACTTACAGAGAATAACCTCATAAATTGATATACACCATGAGGTTCTACAAATATATCTATGTATTTCTTTTAAATTTCTATAACATTTCTACATATTTCCTTTTTAGCCAACCGCATAAACCATACAGACAGATATTAAACATCAAGTCCTTCTATCGAACATAAGCTACAAGTTTATTTCACATTGCAACCTATTTAATTTCAGAAAGGGTATTCTATCTGCACTGATGTTCAATGCAAGTAAAAAGATAATCTACCCTTGAAACATGCGGACTAGATGAAATTAGATGAAAATTGTGATTTCTTCTTGACAGAGGTCATACAGCACTGATAGTACTAAAAGTAGCTGGTAATTGTTCCTTTTCTTCCACTGATCTTGTTTAGTACATGGTTCATCTTTTTTCTATTTTATTCCTCAATATTCAGATCAAATGATATTGTGATAAATGAATGACACTTATACTATACTATATAATAAATGTATCTGCAATTGCAGCACTAAAAATTGGACAACTCAACATATTCTTTGTCCATCTGACTCCTTAATTTCTATAATGATACTATACAACCGGTAGTTAACAATATCATACAATGAACACAACAATTGGAATAAACATTATGGCCTTATCAATCAGCTATTTTCCACAATTATACAATCTGAAGCAATTGTATGCTCTTTTGATATCACGATTATAGTAAAGAAGGAGGATAACTACCCTAAAGGCTAATGACCTAGCAACCATGGGCCTAGAAAGTATCAAATATACTTGTAGTGGTCAATACGCAATACAGCATGCATTCTAGGCCATATATATTCATATAACACAAAGTATATCAAATGCTTACAAATTCTGAAATTCATATAGACACTGCCCTTTTCAAAGTAATTTGCTACACGTCAACATCTTTTTATTCTTAAATATGGTCTACCATGTAACACACATACAGCAATGAGTTTCTTTTGGAAACCCAATAAAAACATGCTCCACACTCCATGAACTTTGTGATGCACTGGTGAAAAAGTGTTAAATCTTTGTTTTAACTTCCAATTAGGCCTCATAAGCCTCCGGTATCAAAATTTTAGGTCAAGCCAGAATAACTCAAATACTAATGATAAATATGATACAATAATGAATATCAATAATTCAATTGCTATGCTTTGACTAACAGTTTTTGGGTCTAATACAAAAACAATAAGATGGCATTTAACCTCTTGATTTGAAGTAATGACTGTATTATGATTGTTTGTACGAGAAAAACACCCACTTGTATACAATTCAATTTTTCAAGTTGAAAACAAGCACTTTTGTGTGTGTTTTTTTTTTCCTTCTTTTGTTTATCGTAATTTTTACAGTACTCAACAATCAAATTTTCAATGCATGATATGACTATCAGGTAATACCACAAATGACATATATTTATGTCAGCTTCTGATTATTGACGATTTTCAAAAAATTAAATAAATAATTTTCTATCTAACTTGATAACAATATACCCTTTAGCATAGCATGTTATAGCTTGATTTCTTCTTAATAACTTAAAATATTGTTCTCTTATTCAAGTTGATTGGTCTTTATTATGGATGTTTGAATATCTATATCAGTACAGATTTTAACATTAGTAAACATTTTTATGCACAATTAAGACATTTTGCAACTAGGTCAATAAATGTTGCAGCTAAATGTATGGTTTGAAACAGAAATTAGAACATCACCCTTCTAGATTGATCCAGAAAGCAACATGATGACCAGTGCTCAGCACTAACTGTTTATATCCATAGCAATGTTGTTTTTGTACTAATTATTGATTAGCTATCACAAGCTATATCTTAGGATCTCCGAGATCCCCCAAAGCAATCAGCCTTCAGCTCATCCTTTCGGTTGGAAGGGGTGAAGACTTTCCAATTAAAACTGTCACTGGAGCCTCTGCAGTTTCTTGCATACCGATGAACATTCCACTAGTACTCTTTGAGTGACCGAAACAGTTTTTCCCATATTTGTTACTGTTTTCTGTGCCCGTATGCCTATATATCCATCTGTGCAGCTAAGCTGGTTGTCTACCTTACGCTTCACTGAAATGATCTGGCATAAAAGAATAAAGAGTAAGAATTAGGCACTAGCATAATATATTGAAAATAAAGCATTTCATGAACTATCTCCACACACATCCTTCAATATGGGTTACTTCTGCTTTTTCAAACTTCGACAAAGCATCTCATTATATTCATTTATTTCCAATCCGACTCATATGATTAATGTTAAAAGTTGATACTGGGTTACACTGATATCATGTTTACAACCATCACAAATTCAATTGATTATCCCAGGCGGTGTGAGTCTTCCAAGTCTTCTAAACTTCTTCTTCTTTAGTTCTAAACTATATCAGCAGGGGATGTAGGCCTAGTGGTTACATGTGAAGTTCCTAATCCGCACCTGAATCAAAACACCCAGTGAGATTGTATCACTTACTAACAAGTACATGCCAAATTATTTTAATGGAGTTGTGAAGTCAAAGGGACTCGGAGAAACTGCCTTCTCTAATATCCCAAGATACCCTAAACAGAACTGGATACCATTACTCATGCATTAAGATGATATGCACAATTTCCACTGCCCAAAAATCCCATTTTACTTATGTTAAAATGGTTCACTTTGCCAACTAACATGACATTGTGTGAACAGACCAAATAAGCGTATGTGTTACAAGCAAGTGTAATACTTATCTCTAGTTTCACTGCTATATATTCTGCTCTCCTGTTGCAAACCACCATACATATACACCATGTTATCAAATGTTGACGATGATGGCCTTTGGTAAACACAAATTTTGCCAGCCAATGCAATCCCAATGAAAACCAATTCATGGCATCCAATAATTAAATTAAATCCAATGCACCTGCAGACTGTTCCCGCTGTTTCACAACTTTTGCACCGTACCCAATACGATATTAATCTCGACGAGAGGCTTGTATTCACCACGGAAGAAGAAGAATTCTCATAATACCACAGTCACTTTGATGTTAGTTTGGTTCACATTCATGTGACAAAATGTATTAATATGAATACTTGATTTCACTACATAAATGAAAAACTTGAAGATAATATGATCCTCTGATCCTGTTGTCATTTTGATTCAAACTCCTGTGACGTTTTATATCAATATCAATTCTGGTTGTCACTCATACTCATACAATCCAAGTAATTATGAATTCCCGGCCCGAGACTCGTAGTTGATGTAACAAGTATTATATCCTGATTTAACAAAGAGATCCATGAAAATTTTTTACAGCTGAGAGTGCTATACTACAACTGAACTCCTCAAAAGCAACTTTGCAAGTGACCAATTCACCCCTTTGCTATAAATACATCTCTCAAGTAACAACTGTGATTGGTCGCCTAAACAAAAGAATTGTTATGACACAAATCAACCATTCATTAACAAGAGTGCCCTTTATTAGTGGCCATAAATCATTTTATGACATGTATGTCATAAAATATATTAATCTGCATTAAATCTAGTAAGAATGCTCTGCTTCATTAACTGATGGTGATTAACAAAAGATATAAATTGGGTTATAGGTGGAGATTATAATGTAAGTTAGGAAGACAGGTCTGAAACAAATATAACACACAATTGCACTTAAAGAATCCACAAAGCCCAACCAATAGTTCACAGAAGCTTAAAGATTCATAAAGATCGAGTGACGATTTCAGAGTAACTCCCCACTCTAGAAGTTCAGCATTCAACAACAGTTCTCAAATATCTTAGCCTCTTTGTCTCCAATGAAATCTAGTCCTGCATGGTTCTGATTTATTAAGTTGATTATAGGTTAATAATTGCACATTTTATACGCGAGTGAAATGAGACAAAATCATTGCACGAGCGGTCAATTTTGATGCGTCCAATTCACGAGGCCCGTAGGGGCCGAGTGCATTGGACTGCAATCAAAATTTACCACAAGTGCATTCATTTTGTCTCATTTTACGAGCATTATGGAATGCAAATTTATTAATCTTAATTCATACACGACAGAAAAATAATATTGCATCTTTTGTGAAAAGAAATAAGGCCTTTAATATGACCATCAATATCCAAAACTTCTAAATTAAATTTACTGACATCCGTCGGTTAAAAAAGCGCCCGTCGGTAAAGTTGAGCCGACCGGCCACAGGCCGGGCGGCGATACCGCATAAATAGTCTATCGGTCCAGGCTGCCTGCCAATGTCGGTTTATCCTTCCTGCAGTGTGTCAAATAGCTAAAACCCCGGAGCTGCCAGGCGCTTCGCCCCTTGGACCCCCACCAGTGGCCCTAAGGCGAGCCCCTGGACCTCATCCATTATTCGCTCCGCTCACATGGTCAATACAATTCTGTCGGTTCGTCTTTATAGTGGCCTCCACTTTCGGAAACTTGGCTACGCCACTGTTGTCGTGCGACAAAATTTTGATGATATCGATTATCTCAGCGACATGTAGCTTTACTTGATACTTGATGCGGTGATCCTAAGAAGCACTGTTGTTGCTAAACTAGGGTTGTACTATGTACATGGTGCGGAGTGACGTCAAGGCCAGTGCAGTGGTGCAGTGTATCCAAACAAATCAGGAAAAGACGATCAAATAACAAAATGACGACGACGACGACGATGAACGAGTGCAATAGTCAGGCAACAAAATGCAAATTTTGTTAAGTCCTCATAAAATCCAAATATTTGAAAGAAAACCACATAAGATGAAAGCGCGTGATTTAGTCCATCAGAATATGCAAGAAATATTTATTGATGGTTGAAAATCCAGCAAATTTGAGAAGATTTGAAACTGAAAAACGGGAGAAATTAAATTTTTACTACACCGCTGGCCATGACGTCACAGCTTTGTTGCTATGACAACCGGAACCAGTACATTTTTGCAAAAATATACGTCACACAGCGACAAAGCTGCAAAGCTACACAAGTATGAAAGCAGTAAAACTTGACATGCATGCTGGGATGGATGATAGAAAGAGAAAAGTCAGTAGAGCTAATAAGTGAAATTGCCCAGAGTTCTTTACAAATTTTCAATAAAGAGGGTACAAAAATATGCACATGACACTTACCTTGACCAGCCCCCTCGCAAACAGCATTTCAACCACTTCTTTTAATATAGGCAAGATCCCGCTGTGATGAACTGCTATGCCTCGCTTCAATAACTCAGACATCGTTAGTACCTATATGATATACGAACAGTTCCGTTAAGATTAAACATTTATCAGTCTCATAACAGACTATACGGCTATCCACATAGGGGAGCAGATCCAGATCAATGCATATCTCTGTAAGCCACTTTGCATCTAGAATGTGGCTACACTGGTGTTGGGATCCGCATCTGTTGCACAGTACTCTGCATTAGGCCTTGGACTAAAACCCGGGTACCCGCCCGTCATTAGCTTACCCGGGTACAAAGTCTGCCGACCGATTACCCGAACTGGACAATAAAATCATAGAATTTTGAACCAACAATTTTGTGTTCAACAATTTATGATACAATCATCATCTGATCGAAGTAAACATGATAAATCATGACCACAATTGGTGTGATTGAGACATCATATGGTCAGAGTCAAACTTCCCACTCGACCGAAAAAATAATTTGGGTACCCGGGTAGCAAATTACCCGAAAAGTCCCAGGCCTACCCTGCATAAAGAAGTGTCTACGGCGATCCGAATCTCACATCTGGATCTTGCAGATGCACATTCATCTGGACCCTAGATATTCTGTGTAAGATCACGCCTGTGTAAGATCGTGTTTTATTAAAGCGCAAGATACAGTACGCCAAAAAGTATGCTAAAAGCCCGGGATAAATACTTTGAAATTGTGTGCAAGTATTTATATACCTCATATATAGATTCCTGTCCCTTGATTGGTTAAAAGTGAGGGCTTGAATTTAACTAGGCTCGGGGCATATTTTTTACCAGGCCCGCTAATATATGTTGCGTCATGTAACTCGAGCTTCATGTGCGCAACTATAGGCATTCATGGCCGAGCACACACTGCAGTGCGTAAGCTATTTATCTTCAAAACACAATATGGTGTGCATCTCTCTAAATATTTCTTAATTAATTACATAGATCCCACTCATCACTGCTTCTGCTCAGATCAACACCACCTAATGATGAAGCACTGTAATTACGATGCACTTAAACCAAGCCCCCCCCCCCCCATTTCCTGTACCAAATACACTCCCGGTCAAAAGTGTTTGCGCACGCTTAAATACGGGCAAAAACGTAATTATTAAATCAAACGACCAAGACTCTGAAAAAATTCATGTTTTTAAAGGTGCCCAATGTATCCAATATAAATATTCTATGTTTCCTCTGATATTCGATCTTCCATTACCATAAAAATGGCCCATTTCCTGGACCACACACACTTTTTACTATGTACCTAAGTAGCTTTTAAGTTCAGTGCTCGTTATCACTGTGTAACCGAAAAGAACTTTTCAGGTCATAAGTTTTCCAACAAATGCGCAGTTATGTATTTAAACTCCATTTTTAAATGTGCGGAAGAAAGTATACAGTATGTTGAGCACACCATGTTGTCAAATGCGGTAAATGCAATTCTTGTTGAGATCTTTAGATCTTTATATGTTAAATATAAATCCAAAATCAATTATGCAAATGATGAACGGTTCTCGAGATATATGGCTGATTAAAGGTTTTGTGCGCAAACACTTTTGATCGGGAGTGTAAAAGTACCAATCCCTGTTTACCTGGGGTAATCCTCGGTCCGCTACTTTTAATCTCTCAAGACATTTCCTGACAAATACATGGATCTCACTTTTCTCACTGCTCGTAGTCAGATCAAGACTCCCCAACGATGACGCATTGTCATCGCATCGTTTCTTGGAGAATGTGAAAGCCACCACGGGGAGCTGATCTTTCTTCCGTAACATTTCCACCACGGAGAGGTATACTGGTTTGTCCTGCAAATGAAAAAAGAAAAGAAAAGTAAGCTTACTTATTTTATTCAAAGTTATTAGGGTATATAATACAACATTTTCTGAAATTCCTTAATTTTCACAAATGTCTACATTTTGCTTAGTAAGGCACCATTTCTATTTACAGAACTTCAGTTGTCAGAAATTGGGCTGAAATCATTCTTATTTCTTCAAAAGTGGTAATTGTATGTTTTGTAATATGTATATAACACATTCTGACAGATATTACCTTTTGTTGGCCAGTGGCAGCAGAAGTTTAAAATTTTAAGGGGATGGCTAATTTTTTTAAATCAATTGTTTTTAGCAAAAATGGTTGCAGGAAAAATTATGGAATTTTTGTAATGTGCGAAAATCCTGAAATTTGTGCAAAAATGGCAAATTTTGACTGAAAATTGATATAATATCTGAAAGCGTGCACAATTTCTTGGTTTTTCACATTTTAATTATCAAAAACAAAGAAAAATTCAATTTTCTCTCCTTTTCTTTCTTTCTTTCTTTCCGTCTATGATGTTGGCACTACCCAGGAACGGATTTAGGCATGCCCTCTCCTGTCTTTGTAAAGCGGCGCCTGACAGTATGTGGGTGCCGAGTCATAGTGGCTTTTTATGTGATTCTGCTTGAAAATTATTACTGTGTTCAGAAACAGTTGCAAATCAGCAGTTTTTATAAATACTATTATTCTAAAAATCTCAAATTGAGACCCTGTCTCTTAAACGACCCTGTCTCTTAAACCCGCTTTTTGGCAGAGCAGCGCCTGCCCCTGATTATTTCTGTAAGTTGAAACAAATTGTTGAACTATACTAACCACTCAAATGTTTGTAATACAGCCTGTACCATAAATGTGATATCAAGGTATCTATGTTCAGAAGTGAACATATAAGTTTTGAAACATTATTTAAATATGGTTACAAAGAATGTGTCGTTTGGCCAAAAGTAATAGCAGCACACAACTAACAGATCTGAATCTGAATCTTAAAAAAAAGAGCTGAAAATCATCAAAGTTTGTACCAAAGAGCTTAAATTAGGTAGTCTGAATCCTTCGGACTCCACAACTTATCCACTGCGTTCAGTAGTGGAGTCTGAACACGATACTGAATAAAAAATGACGGACTTGATCATGAATTATGCAACAAAATAAATATAACGTCATCATTAAAATATGAATATTAATTAGTTGTACCCATATTTGGAAAACATAGTAAACAAACACTATTATTTGAATTGAATGAAAGTATCCCATATCAAAGTAAATAAATACATTTCTTTCTACAAAGCATTATCCATTGATGAGTTGAGCGTAGAGTTTATTTCATATCAAGTTTTAAAAATGTTGACATGATTCAAGAGGGCATCAAATTTAGAGTTCAGTACTAGTTGAATCAGTTCAGTTCAGTTCAGTTTTATTCATTCCCATAAACAAATAAATACACAAAAGATAAAATATCAAACACATAAATCATACACGAAAAGAAATAATGAACAGCAATACATTATGGAGGAATAAGCTGAGCGGCCAATGAGGCTGGTAAAAAGCCTATCCCTAAAATGAAAAACAATTCAAGAAAAAAAAAATAAAAAAAATAAGGTAAAGTGACCAAACAAAGACAAAGAACAAGACAAGGACATGCACAAAGTACATTTTAGTTATACATGTTTATAAGAATTGTTTTATAATTTTGGCGGAAAGAATTGACGGAACCGGAAATTTTGAGAACTTTTGGAAGTGAATTCCACAAAACAGGACCATTTGAGCGGATACCACGGTCAGAAAAATATTTCTTGTTAAAAGTTATATTGAGTTCATCTACTTGTCTTGTTGAGTATTCGTGGATGTCAGATCGCTTTGTAAAATAGTCACTAAATGCAACAGGTAACTCATTGATTGAATTCTTATACATAAATACTGCAAGTTCCATCTTATACATGTCATTTACTGTAAGTACATTATTGGACAGAAATAAGGGACCAGTATGGCTTCTGTAGTGAGATCCAGATACTATACGTATTGCCCACTTTTGAATCTTAATCAGTTTGTCAATATATAATTTACATGTGTTACCCAAGATAATTATTCCATGGTTAAGGTATGGTAAGACTAGCGAACAGTATAATGAATGTAGTATACGTTTTGGAACAGAATATTTCAGTTTGTTCATGACACCAATATTTCTAGTTACAGTTTTTGAAACGCAGTCAATGTGGTTTTTCCATGTAAGAGACTCGTCAATTATGACACCTAAGAATTTGGTATATTTGACTTTTTCCAAGCAGGTTTCATTTAAAATCACATTAAGGTTATCAGTTGCTGTCACAGAATCATGTAATTAGTTTTGCTTGCATTCACAGATAATTTATTTGCTTTGAACCAATTGGTTACTTCTTTCAATTCATCATTAATTTCATTTATTTTGCTTTTCAATATTTTTGTGTGAATAGAGAATAGTGGTGTCATCCGCAAACAGTATGAATTCTAGCAAATTTGATGTATAAGTAATATCGTTTACATAAAGATTTAGTCTTTGACTTATAGTCTTGTTGAGTCACCAAGAGTAGATGAATTTAATTGAACTTAATCTTAAATAAAATGTTTTGAGAAAGGACAAATGAGCATCAGGTCATTTATATCAAGTAACTTTAGTCTCAATTGCAAATAACCATTTGTAACTTTGTTAACCTCTGTAACTTTTCACAAAATGTTGGTAATGTAACTTTTCACAAAATGTGGTTAATAACTTTTTGAAACTTTGAAGTTTGAGTACGGTAACCTTTCACAACTTTCAACAATTTTCGGTAACTTTTTGTAAATTTGTCTTTGCGTTACTATTTGTATTTCTGCATATCTTGGAATATTTGCGTAATTTTTTGCAATTTTATGCAACGTAACTTTGTGTAGCTTTTTGTAACTTTTCACAACTTAGCGTAAATTTACTTTGGGTAACATTGCACAATTTTAAGCAACTTTGTGTAACTTTAAAAAAATTTGTGCAACTTTCCCTAACTTTCTGCAATTTTGTGTAACTGTTTGCAACATTCCGTAACTGTTTGCAACTTTGCATAACTGTTAACAGCTTGTTTAACTGTTTGCAACTTTGTGTAACTGGTTGCAACTTTGCGTAACTGTTTGCAACTTTGCGTAACTGTTTGTGACTTTGCGTAACTTTTTGCAACTTTGTGTAACTGTTTGCAGGCTAATGAACGACTGATGTCTGGTTAAATTATGGAAGCCACATAGCGGAAATGGAAACATTGGTATGACATCCATGACTGTTTGCAAGCGTTGTCCGGTCGGTCACCGGTTGCTATTTGGGCCATAACTTTAGACATCATTAATGCTATGGTCACATAACATCTGACCAATGGCCTATGTCTGGTAATCAGAAAGAAGCCACAAGGCTGAAAAGCTCCGAAAAATCGGCATGACACCGATACAACTTCTTTGTCCAGTCGGTTATCGGTCAGCCACCGGTTGTTGTATGACATGACAATAACTTCAGATATCGTTTACAAACCACAAGATTTTAACTCATACCATGGTCATATAACCTTGTGGCATCATACAGGGTAGAATTCAACGGACACCGATCGGACACCGCCCGGTGACCAACCGGTGTCCGTAATGAGACCCGGTGGTGTCTGTTAGCCATAGAGACGCGGGAAACATGCCGTAAAAATTAGGGCTTGTATACGATGTCTTCAGTTATGGGTCCCATAATCACCGGCGTCCAACCGGTGACTGACCAGGTATTGCAAGCATTCACCGGTGTCATACCAGCGTTGCGGCTTCCTTCCTATTTTGACAACAGTCGGCTTTTGTGACCAGAGTGTGCAGGAGTGACCTTGTGGCATGCTTTCATCGTCTCCTCGCCTCCGGCTTACAAACACTGCACGGTTTCTCTGTACGGACACCGTTCGGTCACTGGTCTGTTGGTGTCCGCTGAATTTCAGCGCGGAATGACGTCACGTGGTAAGCACGTTGTATACTTCATAGCAAGGTTATAACTTATGTGATCAGGGTATGGGTAGTGCAACATCCATATTCAACGAACAACCGCCACAATGTTGGAGTCCGAGACTAAGTCTAAGTAACGATTAAGATGGCAGCCTTTTCCATTGATGTGCTACATTTTCATTGAAAACAATAGTAAACGACAGCAATCAAAGCTTGAGTTAAAGCTCAAAATATTTTTAACTCATCATGGAAGCAAAGACTAAATTTTTTAACTTGAAAAAATAAAAGAAAACACTCACCATGCTCACTGTCACAAATGACTGTTGATTTGTTCAAATATTCACTGAGGCTGAGCCCATTTGAGCCTGAGCTGGTCTGTCAGTTTTTCTCCTTGGCCTTTTAATGCTGTTCAAACTAAAATAGTTTCCATGCATTATTTTCCGCATCATTTACATCATGACATTGGCGGCAAAGGTGTAATAAAACAGTAGCAAAAGAGACACAAAATAAAAGAGAATGAATGACTTCACAGATTAACAGCATGCATTCCCTACTGTGAATCACTTGCTCTGCTTTTTTTCACGAGTCCAAGGAGTTGCACTCAAATCACATTTGTATTCACATAGGCTACATGTCTGTTCACAATAGTTAAGTTTACAGAAACTTCCCCACCGAAGTTACAATGAGCTTGAAGAAAGTTCATGTCATGTCAACCAACAGTGCTCTGGTCATGCAGGGCTAGGTTAGGTTAGCCTGGGCTAGGCTGTATACACGAAAATTGATTCTGGCTCCGGTTCAGTTGAAACAAGACCAACTGCATTCAAATTTGTCTAAAATGATCTATATTCCTTTGAGTCCATTGTTGCATGATGTCATATTATTACAAATATCAAGGTAAGAAAATCACAAAGCTTCATGGTAGCAATCACTGAGCGGCGAAATTTTTACATGAATAAAAACTGAAATAATGAGCGTCACTGCAGATCGCATGACGTAACGAGCTTTTCTTTAGCAAATCATTAATATTAAGTAGTTCATTATTTCAGTTTCTTTAACAACCGTGTTTAGTCGATTGACTAGTCATTTTCAATGTTACTGGCATATAGCGTATATACACTTAATACGATGCTGGACTCTACTGCGCATGTTCCCGCATCAGTATTTGATGCGTTTTCCGCCACTTTTTTTACGGGTAAAGTTTTCAGTCCCTGAACGTGAGAGCAAAAAAGCGCCACGACAGGGACTGGAGGATTCAGTCTATAAATTAGGCTGATTTAACAAGAAAAAGAGCTGAAAAAGTTTTAAACAAATAAAAGAGCTAAAATCAGCTAAAAAGCTGAAAAGTTTCAGGTCTGAAGTTGATGCAATTCACCGTTGCCGGGCATCAGTTGGAGTAATTTGTATGACTGCTGAACTAGCTGCGTAACTCACCGATTTGAATCCGCCGCCACGTGACCCTTTAGCTCCATACCCTGATGTAGCTTTAGTTTCTCTTTCTTTCTTGGCATCAACCGCTTTGTTATACCTTCATAAATGAATAAAAAACATGACATAACACACCCAATCAACTTTTAATTTTAATTTTTGCACCAAAAGCCATATGACCAAATTTTACAGTAAGAATGGGGCAATCTACACGGGAGTGCAAATCCAGATGAATGCCCATCTCCATAAGCCGCTTTGCAGTAGACTGTGGCTACACAGGTGTAAGATCTGCTGTACAGTACATGCGTACGTGTAAGCTGTCTACGGAGATGCGGATCTCAGATGCGGATCTCGTAGATCTGGATCTTGATCTGCACTCCTATGGCATACTATACTTAAGTTTATCAATGGCACATAAGATTTCAGCATTTCAAAATATGACATATAGATGATATAGGCCAGAGAGTGAAAATAGGCTCCAGAAGCTTCTAAAATACTCAAAGCACAGGATTTCAAAAAATGAACATGTTTTGCGTTTTAAATATTATTATTTTGCAATCTTCAGTCATGGTTTCAGAAAACAAAACATTTTTAATATTTCAGCCATGCAAAAACATTTAAGGGTCATTTGGAACTATTTTGTATATACTGTGTAGAGAGAGTTCTCTATTCCATAAAACAATTATTTGTATGTGCATTAAATACAAATATATGACATTATATAAAGTATAAGAATATCTGAGATGTTTCCTGTTAAAAAAGATACCACTCTCTTCTCTTTTGGAAAAACCTTACAAAGTGTGTCCTCTCTCTCTAATTTTTTATAACTTAAAAAGTAAAAAAATGTACTTTTATTACTACAAATTTCTTAACTTGGAAGCATAACATTTTTAATACACAACAAACTTTAACAAACACTTCACTTGTATCCATTTTTCTTACCCTTTTTGCAAGAATTGTTTCTTTGAGTCAACAATCATGAATAATTCATTACTCGTCTTATTACTGTTCCCTGTGTACAGATAATGTTCCAATGGCACTGGACGCTTCAAAGTGCTTATCACGTAAATCTTCTTCTGCTTAATACGTCTGCAAAAATAAATAATTAAAAATAATTTGATGACAGTTTTATGCAAACAGCAATTGCAAGCCATGAGGCACACTTTAAGGGGGGACAACATGTTTTTAAGGGGGGACAACATGTTACTCGATTTTACGTTTTTGCAAGTTTATTTTGTACCATAACTTTATATAAAGACATTGGTCATTTTTTTGATTTTCATGCCAAATAAGGTCAAAAATTCATTTTTTTCAATATTTTGACCTCATATGGCATGAAATTTTTTTAAAAATGGTCAAAATCCTCAATGTAAAAATGAGGAACATCTAAATGAGTGTTTTAAATTATTATTACAAATCCCATTCAGAAGTTTGTTTTTTTTTAATTTTTTATTTTTAGCTTGTCTGAAAGCCCAAATGGCCAAAAAATTTGTTTTTTGTGATTTCCTCAAAAAATGTCATCATCATGTTCCTTGTGAAAATTCCTTTCTGGAAATGTATACTTTTATTAACTTTAAGCACTTTGTTAAAAAGTTATGGTACAAAATAAACTTGCAAAAACGTAAAATTTGAGTAACGTGTTGTCCCCCCCCCCTTCAGAAATATTCAAAGGTGTAAATTTCCAAAAATAATCTTTCTGGAAATGTATACTTTTATTAACTTTA